>JAAGNO010010132.1:13101-39602 GCA_033439905.1 Ceryle rudis | reverse complement strand
TTCAAATAAATAAAAAAGATATTACTTTAAAAAAAATAAAAATTAGGCAGGGCTGGCAGGAGAAAAGAGGAGCGAGGCCAGGTGCGTCCGGCTGCCTCTCCGCCGGCTGCGGGAGGTGGATGAGGAGCTGGGCTGGGCGCCGCCGCCATGGAGCACATCCGGATGCCCAAGGTGGGTCCCGGCGGGCGGGCAGCGGGGGCCGGCGGGGCGCACCGGGTTCCCTCCTCCCGGCCCCCTCGGAGGAGGACGGGGGCTACTCACCGTGCAGCGGGGGGAGCCCACCGGGCCCCGCGCCCCTGCCTCGCCTGCCACCCGACGCCGGGTCCCCTCCGGCCGCCTCCCCGGGCCGAGCGCAGGCGCGCCCGGCGATACCTCCGAGCGGCTCCCGGGGTCCCCGCGACGCGCACCGACAGCGGCAAAACCCAGTTACACCCCGCTGCGAGTCTCCGGAGCCCCCGCGGGGGATGAGCCCGGCGGCGGGCAGCGTCTGGGGGGCCTGGCCGGCGGGTGGCGGCCGTAGGCACCGCTGTCAGCCTCGGGCGGCACTCCGGATGCTCCGTGGCGTTGCATTGCGCGGTGTGAAAGGTAATGAAATACGCGGAAGACGAGACCTCAACTACAGCATCTGCTGCAAAGTGAGAATAAAGAACAAAGGGATTTTGTATTGCTTTTTCGGTTTAGGCCACCTGATGATCAGTGGATCATCGGGGTCCAGGGTCTTGTCTCCACTGTGAGTCCTCTCCAAAAGTGGGAAACATACACAAAACCTGGGAAAAGTGGTTTGGTGTTTAGAGCTCAGAGTTTCCTCCTAATCCCCTTATCACAGCTGGTGCTGAATCACACTGGTGTGTTTTCCTCCCAAGTCTTGTTTTAAAGCCCTAGCACTAAGCTAAATTGAGATAGTCCTTCAAATTAGATAGAGGGTGAACTGATGGGATATTCCTCTTTTTGCCCTAAGTTTTACCATAAAATAATTGCAAGGAGTACATCAAAGTATCATATTCTACACATTTCTGAACAGCTAGTGCTTTTCTGGGAGGACAGAGGATTTACCTTTGATTTATTTCCCCTCCTTTAAAAGAAATGTCGAAGACTGACTCACCACATTTATTTATTTTTAGTCTTGATCAATAAGCTTGCTTCATAGGATACCGGTTTCAATTTTTATCAAGCTTGTGCTCAATAGCTCTTTGTGCTTGCTTAGCACTCAGACAGCTCAAACTCAACACAGGCAAAACAAGACCTTTCTCCCCCCATGCCCCCTCAGGTTTTGGTGTATGGTGATACTTCTCCTGTTGATAAGGTACCCCGAGTTCAGTGGTTGTCTAGGCCTGTAGGTTTAGTATCGTCAGCCCTCGGGAAGCTGATGCAGCTCGCTGAAGCAACATGAGACACACTTAAGGGAAAGAAACATTTTATTTTATGTATTAGCTTCGGGATCTTGTTCTATGGCCAGGAGCCCTAGCTGTTACTGTATAGAACCAACAGGCATTTTAATGACATCACAGAGTAACAGTAGATAGCACGACCGCACTCTCCAGTCCCATGGGAAAATGTAAGGGTGTAGCATTTGCAGCCTTCGCAGCAGCTGCAAACAGACACAATTTCAGTTCCTTCTGCAGTGGCAAACCTATCGAGAGATAAAATCGTCCTCAAGGGTAGGTGACCGTGTTTGGTTTAGGAAGTTACTCCAGCTGCCAAACAGCCTGACTTCCCTGCTTACTTTTGGCTCTGAATACTTAAGTAGCAGGTTGGCTGAGCAAAGAGGATATTTGTAGTCTGCAGTGCACAGGAGCATCCAGTGCTAAGTGATGGAGGGGAAATCAATATTACTTTCTCCCCTTGACAGGTTGATTACAGAGGGACAATGATGGTGCCCAAGCTCACAATAAAATATAAATGTATAAGACTTATTAGGCAAACTTTCTGCTTTTAGAGTTTCACCACAGTGAACTCAAATTACATGGAATCCCTCAAGCAGAAAGCAATCAATTTGTGTTGCAGAACCAGCTCTGGGTGGCTACAGCTCCAAAAGAACATTGTTCCCATTTTGCTGGACTAAGGACATGGGATGACACCCAACTTTTTATTTATCTGTGTTAGTGAAATACATGAAGTCAGGACTAGTGGGAGACAGGCCCTTCACCTCAGCAGTGCTTACCTCAGCTCCCTGCTGACAGCCTCCTTCCACCGTGGCTGCTGTGTGTTGAGAGATAGGACCTGTTGGCAGGGATGTGGTAACCATCAGCGAGGGGAAGAGCAGTGCCTTAACTCAGGCTGGCTTAGCCTCAGGAGCTGTATCAGTTTCAGAAGAGAAGGTAGAACAGCTACTAAAGACACTATCTTTAAGGTCCCACTTCAGTTGTGACAGGTTTGGGGCTTTACACATACTTGAGAGTCCAAGGAGCTGTTGATGCCCGACAAGGTGCCTGAGGCACCTGGTCTATTCCAGGACACAAAGAGGGGGAAGAACTCAGAGAAAGAGTGGCATGAGGTGATGAGACTGATGAGATTTTCCTTCAGTATTTCACATTTCCAGCCAGGTTTTCCACTCGATGCTATGCCACCAACACAATAAATCAACACACTCATCTCCTTTCCCCTTTTCCCTAACACTGCTGCCATTTTTGGGCAACATCTGCTCTTCATTCCCAGCCCAATACTAATAAAGCAATAAAAAAACCAGGATGTGCATTAGGAGGCTAATGGGCTTTAGGTCCTCCTGGAGCATGAGCATTGGGAAGCATAAAGCAAGAGGACAAGTAACTTCACTCCTCAGGGACCCTCACCAAGCTAATGTCCTAATGAACTCCCGAGGGCAGCTTGCTGCTGCAAGAGAGCAGCTCATTATTTTTATTTGGGATGTCAGAGAGAGCGCTTATAACGGCGGATCCTAAACTAAAGAGCTCATTTAGTACAAGAAATGAGCTTAACCACACTCAGAGACTGTTCAGATAAATCCAACTTAACATTTGTCAGTCTCCAGAGAAGAACAAGCTACCGTTTCATGAATGAAATCAAGAAACCATGAATGCAAGAGAGGTGCAAAGCAATAGGAGAGGGGAAGAAAAGAGACAGAGTCTCAGCAATAATGGTTAAGCTTGGGAGTGACAGCAGTCAGCATGAGAACTGTACATACCTGAGAAGAAAGGGCTACTTCTTCCTCCCTGAGGTCAATGTTCTGCTTCATAGCCATGCCCTCCTGTCCAGGGAGCCTCCCCTCAATCCACAGCAGGGCCAGGGCAGTGGGAGCAACAGGGTCAGTTGATCATCAGGCATGGAGAGGTAGCAAGGAGTGCTTGTGTTCATGTGGGGACACAGGCAGAAGCAGGAGGAGCTCAGGCTACCTGCAAAGGGCAGTGCAGGGAAGGCTCTGCCAGGCCAGGGCTGGATCTGGCACCATGCCTATAGACGTGGGCTCCTCACTGAGTGCCTGGTAGCAGGATACAGCCCATGCCACCTCTATTAGCCACGGCGATGGTTCTATGGTGCTTACTGGTTTATTTTAGAGGATGCCAAGTCTCGGAAGGTAAGTTATAGTGAACCTGCTTGAGATCATTTTAACAGTTGTGTTCAAAATTAGACTTTACTTCTCAAGCAAAAGCCTAATGTTTGTGTTTGTCTGAAGAAGCTAGTTGAGCATCTGTCTACATTTAGCCCCTATCCAGGGCTGAACTACTGGAAACTAAACAAGCAGAAACTAAAGCATGTGCTCTTTTTCTACATACCATTTACCTCTGGAGATCATACTGATAAATGCTGAGTGACAAACTAGGAGGCGGGGGCTCTAATTCCCAACCCTGCAACATGCCAGCCTGTGCTCAGACTGTCCGGTGGGACAGCGGAGGGATTCAGGAAGCTTCTTGAGTGAGCACAGGACCTTTGTGTGGGCAGTGTCTCTGGGGGGCCTCCTCCATCCCCGCACTGAGGAGGGGAGCAGCTCTTCTCCTCCACGCTGGAGCCCCTCACTCCAGCCCCGCAGGGTGCCCAGGCTCTGGGCAGCTTCCAGCCACCGCTCACTCCGCAGCACAGTGCTCAAGTGCTGCAAGGAATGTCTGAAGGCAGAAAACCCATCCACTAACCATCAAAGATACCAAGATACCTCTCTGCCAAGTGATTTACAAGAGAGAGATACCAGATGATTAGACACCGCACTACTTCGTTAGGAATCTGTACAGGATTGTGGTAGCCCAGCGGTAATAGGATGAGATGTGGTATATGCCTTGAATGCAAAGACACATTTAGCGCCTATAATTGTTTCCTAAGATCTACACCTCTGCTTTTAAGCTTTTTTTTTCCCTACTGCCACAGCAGTACAGGCATTAAGGGGAGATGAGCTACAGTCTATATGAGAGGGGAAGAAGGAAGTTGTACTGTGCCTTCCTACGACATCTCATTTTTCATGTTCACATTTTTCCCCAAAAAAGTCCCAGTTCCTTTACAACCTCCTGCTTTTAAAATGATAGAAGCATTCACCTGAGACTGTGGAAGCATCATCTGAACCCAGGATCAAAGCCATGAACAAAGACTAAACCAGTTTTCCCTCTCGCTCACAGAGATCTCATTTCTCAGCATCTGCTGCTTTATTTCAATGTCACCTTTCAGCAGCCTTTTGGCAAGAGTTCTCTATTCATGTATAAGTTAATTTATATTTGGTTAATATATGCATTATGACCTCAACCATCCTTAAACATTATTCTCTTCTCTACACTTACATGCCTTTAAGTGTGCTAGTTTTAAATGTTAAGTGACAAAGTCAAAATGCTTTGAAATAACAGTCTGAATTTGTCTGAATTCTTTGCCCATATCCAAATTCCAAATTCAGTATTAAAATAGAACATTTAGTCATTGTTTTTTCCCCCACCTGATCATTAGTTTCTCCCAGGGGAAACGCCCTGGCAAAATCACAAACTATCAGCGCCACAATAGAAGAAACATGGAAGAGTGCCACCGAGTAAAAATATCCTCTGCAGGAACATAAAAACCTCTGGGAACTCCGGGGTCCTCATCCCCGGATCCCAGTTACCAAGACATGACAGGCTTTTAGTCTACTGCAGGCCACAGAGTGACCTGACCACAAACATCACCAACTGCAAAACCCCCCAAAACCCACAAAATCTATAATGCACCATTAAGCTGAGAGCTAGCAAAAAATCAATCTTGTTGCCAGCTTCTAAGTAAATCTACAGCATGTCTGGAGGTAGATGCATCAACTACATCTTTCTGGACCATGCCAGTGGCTGAACTGGTGCTCCAACGTGTCACCCCAGCCGGTCACCGCAGGTGGGAGTCAGCAATGTGTCCCCTGGAATCGGCGCTGGTGCCTCCACACAAAGGGAGAGTGCGTTTGTCCAGGGAAAGCGCCCTTCGTGCAGAGCCAGCACCTTTAAATGACACCATGAGTAACTGCAACCAGTGAGTAGTGATGAAGTAGCACAAAATAAGGCTGACACAGGGAGGCAAGACGAGCACAGGCTCTTGGGAAACAACATCTAAAATGTGATTTAATATCATCAGTTCAGTTAATGTGAGAATATTAGAGATGTTCTTCAATTGCCAGTACAGAAGGTGGCTTCCTCCTGTTTCAGCAGACATGAAAAGGGGGGAAACTGCTGAAATGAGGAGAGTCATACTCTGAGGTGAGTCCATAAGACTTCTACTCCCTACCTCTGGGTTGATAAAGCCAGTTCAAAGCCCTGGGGCTACGGTACACCTCCAGCACTCTGACCAAATTCTCTACCTGGAATAAGAAACCCAGAAGGGAACGTTAGTGAGCTCTTTACAGTCATCTGGTCCGAAGCGATACGGTGCAAAAAGCAGAGATATAAAAAAGTAGCCAGAAAATCATGGGGTAAATATGTACCAATGTTCAAAACAGATTCAGGCCAGATATGAGAGCAGGGTTTTGGTGTGTTTTAGGAAGAATATTTTGCCCAGCAAGGCATATTTCACAGCCTTAGGGTCCCTATACTAATAAAACTTTCATATCTCTCAGAGGAATGCATGCAAAATTATCCTGAAGTTATGTATTTATTATTATAAGGCTGAAAAAAGAACCAAAGGAAATGCTCTAAGAGGAACCATATGCTGAAACGTTATTCACCTTTCATCCTTGAAAGCATGTGTTTAATGTGGGCACTCTGAGGCTTATTTCCTCCAGCAGTAGCCTCTTGCAGCTGCTGACCCAGGACAGCTTTCAGGCCTGGCAGCTGCGGAGGCTCATACATGAAATCCGATGGTAAATGAAACCCTTGCAGCCGCCCACTCCGCCTTAGAGACCACCCTACCCTTGGCCTGAGCCCAGACTCTCCTCCGACAAAGGACAAAGCCATTCCCCCGGGTTCAGGAAAACGCCGTTGGGTTTGTTCTGCCCATGGGACTGAGCTCAGCCGTCCCACTGCCACCGAGGGCAGACGCCAACTTCAACCCAGTAGCCCTGGATCGGGCAGGGACTGGGGAAACTTGCTGCACTGGTGCTGAAGGGGAGGCAGCAGAGCAGTGATGGGGTGGCCATAGAGCTGGTAGGTCCTGCACACAGCAGAGCTGGTGTTTGTTTGTAGGGTATCCAGGGTGTCACAAGAGACAGGTGGAGAAGCGCTGGGCTGAGAGGACGCCTTCTCAAAGCAGGAAAAACAAGCTAACCTCTTTTTTTCTCCTGTGAATTTCCTGCCCTCAGCCTCCTACTGCTGCCTCCAGACACGATCCAGATACCTCGTTGCCATTGAGGAGAGGAAGGTGACACTGCAGTGCTTCTTCCAATGACAGTATTCTGTGTCAGCTACGCCAAGTCACCAGCCTGGGCAGCTCATCAGCTGGGGGCCACAGACACTTGTAGGACACATTGTCGTGACATTTTGGGGAAGGCCTGTTCTCATTTTAGCTTTAATTAGCAGGTTAAATCACAGCAGGAAGATGGGCGATTTTCATTAGATGCAGCAGGTCGGATAGAGCGAGGCACTACCAGGCGTGGAACCTCAGGAGGGGCTGAGGGGCTGCAGTTCCCACTCCACTCTGAAGGGAGGAGGCTCTGTCTGCTCCCTTCCTCCACTCACCCCAGCTGGCAACACAGTCCTGCCTAGATACCGAGCACAGGATATTTTATCTGTTTTACCTGTCACCTATAACACAACTTCTTGCAAAAATGCAGGGATGAGCAGCATGTGAAGGCTGTTGAAGTGAGCCCTGGAGCACAAGTCCCCTTAGCCACAGCCAGACACTATCACCCTCCTTCCACCCACATGGCAACCTTTCATTTTCTTGCTTAAAAAAAAAACGGGTTTGTATCGATTGTTATGTTATTATTAGATGTCTGTAGCACCACCGAGATCTGGGTGTGCACAGTGCTCAAGGACACACCGTGGAGCAGGATCTCAAGGCTCTCGTGGTAGGCTTGATATAGCATAGGACATTGCTTGGTCTGCTGCTCCCATTGCCAGCAGGAACAAAAACTGTGGCTTTTGTTGTCTTTACTGCTCTTCAGAAATCCTTCTGGTCCGTGGGGACAGAGCTGGGGCTTGTACAAGGACTGCTGCAGTGTGTTCACTTTCAATACGCAACATTACCCATGGGGAATGAAATGAAATGATTTTACATATAAAGTGGCTGTGTAAAATTAATCCCGAACAGTCTTAAAAGAATCTCCTGCCTGCAATGATGCTCATAAAGCAGAATTTCGCTCGGTTGTTTGTAGTCTGTCACTGCTGCCCCTGCAGCTATTATTTTGCTTTTCATGCCGTGATGTTGCTGGGTCAGAAATGTCAGAGAATGGGCTCCCTGTCCGTCACCCAAAGGAAGAGTCACTCACAGCACGAGGACAAGACAAAGGAAAGCTTCAAGGGCACTGCTAGGGGGCTTCTTTAAGTATTAAAAATTCTTACTTAGAAGTATGAATATTACTCAAAGTAAAAGACCAGTAAGAACTATTATTCCTTCTGTATGCACACGTGTGTGCACCGGCGCCGCACACAAACAGGGAATACAGGGAAAGAGTGGAACAGAAGACTGAAGAAAGGGGGTTGAATTCAATGGAGCCGTGCAAAGCCCCCGGAGAAGGCGACCTAAGCTGCAGCCGGTGTCTCGACTCTCTCCTTATATGGTGCCCAGGACTCGCTCTTTTGCTGCTGCTCCTTTCAGCAGAGATTCCCACTGGCGTGTGCTGGTTTCTGCTCTGTGAATCAGTAGATGGGGCAGCAGAGAATTCAACAAGGTGGGATTTTTTGTGATAGCTACACCCAAGAGATGAAATGCTGTCCAAAGTCAAAGGGTAAAATCCTGGCCCCACAAAAGTTACAGAATCGCAGCACGGTGGAGGGTGGAAGTGACCTGGGGAGATCATCTGGTACCACCCCCTGCTCCACCCAGCAGGGTCACCCAGAGCAGGGGGCCCAGCAGCACAGTGTCCAGGTGGGTTTGGAATCTCTCCAGAGGAAACTCCACAACCTCTCTGGGCAGCCTGGGACAGGGCTCAGTCAAAAAAACAGTGAAATTTCCATAGCCAGGCACTTATTCTCCAGATTATTGCCACCTTCAACCCATTTATCATCTTCTGAGAAACAAAGAACCTCCTCCATCTGAGAGGACACTCTTTAGGAGTGTCTTTGACTCTACCTGAGGGATCCTGAATACACAGGGAAAAAACATATGGTCTTCTCCATGGAGAACAGGATGTAGAACTGGGAGTGCCAGCCCCATCCTCCCAACCGTGACCTCCAGTCAGTGCCTCTGAAGAAGTTAGTGCCAGCAGAGAACTCACCCAACAGCGTCCAGCCACCTCTTGAACACAGTGTTGCCTCCCTCCTTCTCGTGATGAGGGCCAGGGTGCTGGATGCCAATGCCAGAGCAGATGTGCGACCCATCACGTGAGGTGCCTGTCCCTGGCAGCAGGTCCTATGAGAGGGACAAGGGGTGGCAGACAGCCCCCCTCAGAAGATGGATTTTCCAGTTAGGACCCTGCTAAGAGGGGCCCTGTGCTGAGAAGTTGGACACTCCCATTCCCCTGCCAGCCTTGGGTCAGCAATGATGTTTCAGCAACAGGCGTATCATTTGAGTAGGAAGAGAAGCATGGCTCCCAGGAGGGCAGCTGGGCAGCAAAAAGCCAAAATACCTTTGTGGTTTTCGGGTGATTAAAGATGGGAGACGTTCAGTTTTTAGGCAGGGCCTGCAGACTAAGAAATCCCACTGCCCAGCAGCCCTCGAAAAGACGAAGTCCTGAAACTGAGCATGATTTTGAAATGTTTAGTATTGTTCAGACACCAAAGTTCTGTCTCTCTGCACATAGACAGCACAAAGCTGCTCACACTCGGCCACCTGAGGGGAGAAGTTCTGCATGTTGAGTCTTGACAGATTCAAACTACAATCCCCAGGTGCAACCGAATGAGTGCTGCTCTCCTGTCATTTACCCTTTGTCCCATCTTCCTGAACGTTTCTTACCCTGCACCCAGAAAAAGAGACGATGAGAGAAGTCCACCGCCGCTTTCAAATACTCCTTTCTTGGAAGGCCCAGAACTATTTTGGAACAGAGGACATGATAATACACCCATTGCTCACAATTTAAATGACAATATGCAGCATCAGCCTTTAAATGTCAAGGTCATCTGTGGTATTTCTATTCAGAGTAAAATGGCTCCTGCTGTTTCCATGGTTTCACCTGGTTTTACTGAGCCTTATTGTTGAGAACCTTGAAACCCAACCATTCTAATAAAAAAATAGACATCCTCTTCTGTAGGTAGTTAATTTGAATCTAAACACAAAGCAGTCTGTATTTACCCTGGATGGGTTCGTGGAGCTCTGCATCGCATTTGTGAACAAGAACAGATGTTCAGACTATCCAGTATTCCTTCTTTTTGGCATATTGCACAATTATAGCTTTAATTATTTCTACAGCATAGATTGCTTCTGCAGTAGAAAGATCAGCTTTATTGTTTACTGCACAGAAGGAAATATCTTTATTAAAATAAACTACTGAGAAAACACTGTAGCTCGCAGCCATAATGAAAATGCAAGAGAAACACAATATTCTTTAGAGAGAGATTTTGAAAGGTTAGTGTTGCTTCAGAACGTGCTCTGTATGTTCACATTCAGCTGAGGAAATCCTAACAGTTATTAGAACTGCTACATTTTCCAGGACAAAACAGTCATTTTCCCATGATTGCTGTTACCACTTAATAACAATTAATCAGAAACAGAATGCTGGAAGGAGATTGAAAAATGACTCAGATGAATAAGGCAAGGAATAGCTTAATGCATTTTAAAACCTCAAAATGCAAAATTAAAACTGTGGATACTGAAAGACAGAAGATTTCCATATTAAGGCCTCCAGCGCTGCGCGTGTGGAGTTGCCAGTTTCGCTATACTGAGCTCTGCAATATTACTGGCATAAATACTGTGTTTTGTCACCAAAGTGAGGTTACAGAGATGGAGCTCCCCTCATGTAGATAAGGCTGGAGCAGACACTGCACAGCAAGGAGGCCCGTTGTCTCATTAAATGGGCACCATTACAGCCCTGTTTTAAGCAGTATGTAAAATATAATCAAGCACTGAGCCAGGTGATTATATAAATCTGCCCTCCTTCCTTCCTTTCGAAGCACACCTCTGAGCAGACTGTCACCAGCTGAAGCTGTCATCACTCACATGACATCAGTCTGGCATTTTTCTCATTTGCTAGTTACTCTTTGTGCAGCTGTAGAAGACACAGAACATATAAGTACCTAGAGCAAAATTGCCATTTTCTCTCTGACCAGTTACAGTTTCGTGTTGTGGAAAGTCTGTTCGTTCCCCCCTTATCATGTCAAGGGATCTTAAACGCGGTGAGTGGGATCCAGCTCACCTCACTGTACTGGTCTCACTTGGCCATCCACGCTGGGCTCAGGACCAGCAAATCCAGAGGGAAGTGGGTGGCTGTCCCCTAAACAGCTCTCACCTGGGGTGACGGGTCCACCCACCGCTCCCCAGCTGTTTGCACCCACTTGGAGAGAAGCAGAGCCTGCGGCAGGCGGGACATGGGCAGCTGCGCACACTCTGGACCCCCTCTTGAAATCTACTGCCAAATAAAAGCAGTGAATTCTTTAGATGTTTTCTTGTCATGCAATCTTCCCTCCCAAGGGCATCCTGGTTGTCTGGGTTGGGGTTTTTTCCCCGTTTAGAAAACATTTCTTTCACGTACCCATTTCAGTGAAAAATCAGGTTGGTTCTTGGACCTTATTATTATCCAAAGCCATGAACTCCATAAGCAGGAGAACAACCACCAATCCAAATTTGCACTACATTGCTGCATTACATCAGTAAAACACTGTTAATAAAATCCAGAAATAAACTATCAATTCAAGTGAAAAAGCACAAAAGCACCTGGTGAAAGATGGACTGGAAGGAGCCAAGTGCTGGTGGTATCCAGAAAGATTCAAATACCTAGCAAGAGCTTGTTGCTTGATGCTGAGCTGTCTACTCTATTCGATTAAATCCTTGTCCTGTAGCTGTGCCTCTGGCATTTTCAAGCCAAATCCTCCATCAGTGTTAAAAAATTTGGGCTCCCCATGTAAACTGGCTGACAGTCTGATCCAAACTGATCCTACAAAAACATCATCAAGAACCAAAAGCAGTAGGAGATACTACTAGTAGCTGGAGGAAGGATGGATCAAGTATGATGAAGAGATTAAAAATAAGTTCAAAGATGTGTGTGCTTGGCCACTCTGCTTTCTGCCCCCATCATCTAACGTGCTCACCGTAGAAGAAACCTCTGGTTTAATTGGAAGCACCAATCTGGGATTCATGCACTTACATAACAAAGCACGTTAGGAAAAAAAAAGGAAAAAAGACTTTTTTACCAGGAATACTCTTCCCTTATATTAATTATTCATGTCTGCAATAATTACAGCGTGGCACAGCACAGCAGCCAGCCCGCAGATTTGCACATGCTGAATGACAATTATTGCAGGCAGCTAAGGTCAGAAGCTGTGTGGTGCTGATCAGGCTGCAGGAATATCCCGAGCTTCCTCCAGCTTTCATCCTACATTGCTGTAATAAAACTTTTACTGTTTTCTAAAATACATTCTGGCCTTAGGTTTTTTTATTTTTTTTTTATGGCCAGACGATCTGCTGTCTAGCCAGAAAGTTAAAACGGATTTAGCTTCTATTTTTACTCTGCATTTGAATTAAGTTTTGGTGGTTTGTTGTTTTTTTTTTTTTTTTTTTTTAAACTCACATCTGCCACTTAAAAAAAAAAAAAAAAAAACCAAACAAAAAACAAGGCAAAGGCCATGGCTCACTTGATTTGAGTGGATTTATCTTAAACCCTGGCAGGTTTGCTTGACACGTTTTTGCAGAACACACAGGACATTTGGGATTAGAGTTACTCCTTGTAACAGTGTCACCAGCATCGCAGCAGCGTGCAAGGCATTGATCAGGTTCCCTCTGCCTCGCCCCCCCAGCTCTGATCTCAGAACTGACCTGATTTACACGACGAGCTGTATGTTGAAACCCAGGAGAAGGGAAAGGGCTGAGATTCCTGGAAAATAAACGCAGCTGGCAAAGAGGTTAACCCATTTATAAAAGCATGTCTCCTGTTGCTGAGTGTGCAGTTTCATCCATTTAAGGAACATAGGCCAAGATCCAGATACCCACACTGCCTGGGGAGGGAGAAGAAAGAAGCAGATGAAGTAAGAGTCCAAATGGATCAGTTGCCAGCATAGCAGTTGAAAAGATTTGGGGGTCTTCTGGGAGGAAGAAGAGTGAATTAGAAAGTAACATCTCAGAGTGACCATTTACAGTAGCTGATACAAGAAAATCTTCTCTTCCTTTCCAAGTATCACTCATTATAGGTAACTTCGGAAAACCTAATGTACCCTTAAAAGCATTCCCAAAGTAGGTGCAGTCAGTCCTCAGTGGCAGAGGTTTATGTAATCTCACATTTCAGTGAGGAAAACAATCTATGGAGGAGCAGAAACAAGAGACACGATGGTCCTCAGGCCTCTGTCAAGGGATTGACAGCAAACAGCTCAGCTGACGCAAAGATTACCACTTTGGTACCCTTCTGGGCATGAAGAATTTTACCTATTTGGTGATCCCAGGTCTAAATCTGGATTCTTCTAAGCTTGGAAATACAGAACACTCTTTATTCCCATCATTACAGAACAGGAATAATGGTCTTATTCCAAGACTGTTTTCTGCACTTCCATATCAGGCTTCTCCTGAAGCATCAGATACACGGGACTAGGTTTCAAAAGAGCACTTTGGGAATTCCATCCACACCTGATACTGGAAACAGCAAATGGTGTGCAGGATATTCCCTGGGCTGCATGTGCCAGGTGTGGGTGGGTGAGGTGTGTGGATGCCAGATGCATGGGTGAGACCCCCTTGCACATGGAGACCTCCACAAGTGGAAGACCACGGCTGGACAGGCAAAGCATCCCTGGAGCTAAGCTGGGCTGCCACCGGCTCAGCTCGCTCCCACACACAGCTCACAGCTCTGCTTCCGTCCTCTGAAGGAAGGCAAATCCAGAACATTCATAGCTCTAAACTGTATTTTGGGCACCGTGCTGCCAGCCCCAGGAGCACACCTGGCTCTTGACCTTGAAGGTTCTGCTTGGTCAACCAAGGTGCATCTTCCAGGCTTGTGGAGGAGAGCAGGGAAATGTCCTCTGCTGGGGCCCCGGCAGCCAGGCAGCAGCTGTGCCCAGAGCAAGCAGACTGTGCTTATTGGGTGATTTCTTACAGTGACAGGGCAGTACAGGTCACTGCACCAAAAATACTGGGGCCATTCTCATTCTCTACCTGTAAATATCCGGCCATAAAATCATCTTAAATTCCCACTCTTCCAAAGCCAGGAGATTGGCTTCTCCAAGAGATGACTCAGCTAGACCCCTAGCATGGGTACGTGGAATAAATTTCAGTTCTTCTAAGTCAGATCAAAACCATATTAAAATCACTATGGGGTTAGGAAAAACTGAGTGTCAGCGCAACACTTACAAACTCCAACCTAAACCATGCAGCCTGAGACTGGGGCAGGAATCACCCTGCCCTTGTCAGCCAGAAAAGCATGATGACTGTATTGCTATCAAACCTCTTTCTAAATAAAGTGTCAAGCTTCTTTTTGTACCTGTTACTATTGCATGTCTGGTCTGTTGTACTAAAGACGTGCAAAGTTCATTCTTAAGTGAAACCTCAATTAAAGAAGGAAGACAAGTTTAGATGTGATACAATGGATAAGCAAAAAGAAGGGAAGGAGGAGGAGAATGGGTAACAATCCCCTTCCAATGCTTTATTGTGTACCAGTGTGTTTTTCAGACACTTTCTTCATCTGTAAATGTAAATATACAAATGTTATGTAGTCTCTGAAGAGTAAGAGAAGAGACACACAAGACAGTATAATGATCACTTCAGAAATCTATTCTACATTTAAGCAGATTTAAGGCTGAAAGAACTTGTCAATAATTCGAGGGTGAAATACATTAGGGGACTACTGCAATTATCGAAAGCTCAGGCAATATCAACTGGGAAACTGAGAATTAAGGAACAGATTATAAAAAAATCCAGCCATACACGCATCAGGGTTTTGTGGTTACTGTGGAGTGGTAAGAGAAGGCAGAGCTGAGGCTGGCTGGCTGCCTGCTGTGCCTGTTTGGTCTACATGTATGTTGATTACTTTAAACATAAAATAACTCTATATTTAAATTTAGTTATTTGCTGACCTCGGTGCTTCCTTACTAAGAGGCAATCAGCCCCTCCAGAAAAGCAGCACAGTGACTGTCAGAACACAAATAAGGTTATGCCCCCATCCATGCAAACATAAACAACATACTTCAGTGAATTAGAGCAAGAAAGATTCAATTAAAAGACAACCCCTGGCCCCTGACAGCTGTGCCTCCCTCCCTGCACGCAGCCCAGAACAGGACATCTTGTGTGCTTGAAAATAGCCCAGAAGAAACTAATCTGTGTGTAAAAATCATGGAAAACAGGCTGAAAGGGATCTCAGGAGTCCTGCCTCACACATTGCTGTGCCCTAACTCCATGCAGTGACTCCTCAGTAGGTCAAAGACAGCAGCAAAAGGGCTTGAGGATTTAAAAATATTACTGTCTCCCTTTGCCCTTCTTGTTAATGCTTTGCCTTCTTAGTGAATTAAGGTATAAATCTGTCCATTCAGCTCTCAGTAGCTGGAATATTGAGTCAACACAGAAACTATATTAATACACAGGAATACCATTCAGAAACACAGGGCAAGAGCTGGAGGAGCCCAGGTGCAGCCAGCTTCCACCTCTCGAACGCCTCTGCTCTGCAGCTTTGCCACACACCCTCCTGGAAGCTGACCCCCTGTCCTTGGCTCTTGCTGCGCTGTTTAATTCCACAGCCTCCCCTTCAAAAACCAAGGAAAAATAGTAAAAAGAGACCCCCTCAAACACAGCCATTATGGGGTTTAGGCACGGGTGTTCAACGGGCAGCGAGCGTGTTCTGCCAGCGCTGCAGAAATGCTGCTGGAGAAGCGGCCGGGCTGATGCCATAAGCCGCTCTCATTTCCAAGAGCAGCATTTGAGATAAGCTGCTCCTTCAGCGACCAGAAAGCTTTAGTAGCTGTGAATCCTCTTTGTGCTTGGCGGCAGGTACGTTAGGAGAGCTCACAAGAGTGATTCTGTGAGTGGTACCCTCGGGGATGATGCCTTCCAGAAGGCATTCACTTGAGCCGCGATAATAAAGATGGACATAAGTAAGCCAGGGACTTCACTGTCCTGAACCCGCTCTACAGACACAGAGCAACCAACCAGAAAAGAATTCACAGCTGAAAACGACACAAATAGAGCTGGCAAGTTTCAAACTGGGGCTTTTGTCTGTGATTCTACATCCTGAGAGCAGCTCTACAGTCTGTGGGGCAGAAGCTGTGCAGGTGGAGTTGAACGCCCACAGCTCTCACACAGATCTGCCTGATCAGGTTTGACTGATTAATGGTGCCCTTTTTTCTCTATGTGATTAAACTCTAAGAAATGGGATTTACGTGGCGTGGCCACGAGGCCTCGTGCGCTGTGAAGCCTGTGCCCTCCTCCCTGCTGCCTGCTCCCCACCCCTGCTCTGCCCCTTGCTCACGTAGCTTCTTCCCGTGCCGTCTCTGGTGTCACAGCAGCAGCCACTCGGCCAGAGCATCCACCTCTAACAAGCACTGGGCCCACAGACCCAGTTGTGGGGGACACAAGGACTTTTTCCTGCACTGTGCCCAGCTTCTATAGCTGTTCCTCAGACCTCTAAGCAGAGTTAGTCCTGGCGTTTATTCCAGGTTACACAGCAGCCCTTTGGGGTGCTCTGTGTGTTTCCTCACCCACATGACATGGGGCTGCTCGCCTGTCATGGACAAAGCAGGCTGAAACATGGCATCTTAACAGATCTGCTGCAACCCCGGAGCCCACAGCTCTGCTCTGCGTGAGGTGACGCTGCCTAGGGATGCTCAGATCAGCTCCAGCATTGAATGTCAGCTAGGTCCAGGACTTTCTACCTATGCTTGCCTACCCTTGTCCTCAGAATTAAAACACCCCCCAAGTCCCCTCCCAGGTAAGACGTGAGGAGCTGGTGTTCATTCAGGTTTGGGGAGGCCAGCATGGTACAGCAGTAACACTGCTGATGCTCCTAGCACAGACTCCTTAAGGATCACCTGTAGGAATAGGATGATAAAGAATCTGAGCCCTTGGGGCAGATCCAGCATCACCAGTGCCAACAGAAAGCTCCTGCTCAGCTCACTAGAGTCTAAAGTAAACCCTCAGGCCCTGGGAGGCAGCTGCTCAGAATTATGCTGGGTCATGGCTAGAGACCAGGCACTGCAGTCCCAGCAGTTACTGAATATTTTACGATTCAGCTATTAAAAAACATGTGTATCAGACATCTATCAGCGTGGGCATCCATAACTCTGGCTGCTCCTGGGGAACTGAGGGAGGATATTAGCAAAAGAGCCATTTCAGGACTGCGGGAGTCCACCTCCAACGAGCCAACTGTGCAGCGCAGGGCTGGATGCTCTCGCCGCTGTCAGCCGGGCGCGGGGCTGCCTCACCCGCTGCTGCAGCAAAGAGCCCGAGCAGATTATCCCGGGGTGAGCTACCCTGGGGGTGTCAGACAGATCAGGGCAGGGCCAGAGCAGACACCTGAGGACAGCCGCCTCCTCCCAGGCTTGTAGGCACACGGGGCCAGGGACTTCTGGGTGCGAAGCAGAAGGAGAAAGCTTCTGGGAAGAGCAGCTGAAGGGAGCAGGACACAGCCAGGGCAGGTTTGAACAGGGCACAGGGTACGGCTGTGATTCCAGCAGTCACCTCACCCAGACTGAATCAGGCTGTTCCCAATGCAGCCTTGGAGGTGTTACCTCTCAAGAGCAGCTGGATAACAATCTACTTTACAATTAGCATCAACAATAGCACAGTTCCATAGCCTCTCTTCAAAACAATAGGCAAACAAGCCAAATCACTGTTAATTATTTTTAATGATTGTTAAAGCCTGCTACGATATGAAATGCCAGTCAGTTCATTGTTTCTCGGACTCTTGATGAGAGTAGCAATGCCTGCTTGATTAATTCTAGTCCTAACCTAGCGGATCCAGAAGGAATAGCAAACACATGGGAACTGAAGTCTGTGTTTACAAAAAAAATAAGGTTGTACAACCTTTAATTACAACAGCTAGGGAATTTTCAGTCTTTGTACCTCTTATAGCAATGCCATGCAAGAGAGTGAAAGATTGCACGTGTCAGTGGATGTAAAGACCTTATCTGTCTGTACAAGAGCTGGAAGTACACAAGAGCAGTAGAGTCTCCTTGATTCCACCCCTGCCAGCCCAGGGTGGGAAGTGCTACAGCCATAGTTGTGTCTCAGTAACTAAACCTGTGGATACAAATATACCGAGTGTCCATCTTAATTAAACTGTATATTAAAGGTCAGATAGTTCCATGTGCAAGTCCTGGATGTCAAAGCTCATCCTGTCAAAATCAATCCCTTAATGACCTCCCCCAGCCCTGGTTAGTGCCCTGACACCGGTTCTGCGGCTGTTCTGCCTGGCTGAGATGAGGCAGACAGACAGCTCATCCATCTGGACACCATCTGCCTCACCAGAGTACTGAGTCATGCTAGCGAGGGCTGGAGAGACCCCGTACAAGCTGTGATGTGAAGAACCCACACAGGCAAGGAAAATCCCTCTGTAATCCCTGTGAGGACACCAGAGACCTTGTCCTAAAAGGTGGAGTAACACTGGCTCAGGGCACCTGCGAGGTTGCAACACAAAGAGCTCTGCATTTTTTGCACAGTTCACTCTGTGCATCTCTCTCTGCTGGACAGCAGGATGGTCACTGAAGCAAGTCCTGGTCTGCCTCACAGCCAGCAAGCAGACAGGGGATTTGTTCATCTGTCAGATGGAAAAAGCCACAGTGAGCCTCTCTTGCGGTCCCCAGAGAGGCAAGGAGATGGCACATGCTCCTAGTGATAGGCCCCAGACCAGATCGTTACCTGGGGAGCAGGAGCACACATCTACATCTACTCATAAGTCACTCAAAGTGATTCTGTGTGAGCCTTTGTGGAGACAAAACCCAAGGAAAAAGGGTAAACTAGGAAAGATGGGGACACTGCGCAGACACTGCACCCACTGGAGCCTGCGTCTCATTGCCCATTGGGTGTGCAAGAGCCCCAGGAAAAGGGCTTCCAGCAAAACATCCCTCTCAGCTGGCAGAGTACATCTTATGGGGGCGATGCCTCCCGCTCTGTCATGTGGCCAGGAGACAGCTCTGGCCACCCCACACAACACCAGCACTGGCCTAAAGTCTGAAGCTGGCCTGGCAAGGGGAGGGGAGGAGAGGATCGGGTGGGGGCAATTGAAAATTGAGCGCATTTGGTGAGTCTGGGCATTTCCAACTGACTGCACTGGGGAAAAGGAAATGTTCTCAAAGGATATCTTTAAAGCTTGTTTTCATTAAAAGTAAAAAACTTTGTAGTCTTCTGAAGGGCAATGGTAGTGTGGTAGAGACATCCCTGGTCAATAACTGCTATGACAAAACGGTGTCTTTGTAAACAATATGAATCATTAAAAACAACATTAAAAAAATAGCATTTTAACAACACTTCCTACTTCTGGAAATATTAATGAGGAAGGAACTTAAAGTGCAGTTAACTGTCTGCTGGATTGTAATCAGGGACCGCTACTCCTGGCGCAGGAACTGATCAGACTTTTGCCAGTGCTCTCTGCAGGCTCTGCAGTCCCTGCAGAGAGGGTCTGCACACCACAGACGCCCCTTGGCCTTGCCGTGCAACCTGGAGAAGGCAAACCCTGTGCATTGTACCTGCAGCTCAGTGGAAGGCATTGCTCATGCAGGACCTGCAGCCCACCTCAGCTGGGTGGTGAGTCTTGGCCACTCCACCCCAGGAGCTCTCAAAAGGCTGGCAGCAGAGCAATAGTCCTCTGGGAGAGGCGGGAGCCTCAAAGTCCCCTAGCAGCATCTTGGTGGCACCGGTGGCACTAGATGTCCAACTGCACTAGTGGAAGAAAACCTAGATGTGGTCCTTCACCGGGAGGGGACCTCCTCCTTCAGCTGCTTGCAGAATAGGTGCGAGCTACAGCGGGCTCTGCCTCTTTTTGGGAATGGCCTCCGTGGGGGTTGTGCACATTAAGTGCAATCATAGTCCCCAAGAAGGACACGATTTTAATGCAAGTCTCAAGAATTATTTTGACTGTGACTGTAAAGACAAACCTCAAGATCTCACTTTATGAATAAAACCCAATCAACTGGAAACAAGCACACACATGGGCATTCTGACCTCCTATTCTTCTGATGCGAGCACAACATGTCCCATTGAAAGTTTGAGTTGTTTTGTTTGTTTGGGATTTTTTGTTTGTTTGTTGTTTGTTTGTTGTGTTGTTTGGTGGTGGGTTTGTTTGGGTTGGTTGGTTGTTTTTGTTTTTTTAGTAGACAAGTACCTGAGAAACCTCTCTTAAAAAGCAGAAGGCAGAGGAAGAACACACACCCCAGTTTCTAACTGACACTCTCCTGCTTTAGTGGAGCTTCACTTAAAGACTTCCCAGGTCCGGCAGCAGTAATCTGTGGCCCCACGAAACGTGCATTTACACACACGACCAGCATCGCGCCGTCCGTTCGCCGCTCCCCTCATCCTGGGTCCAGATGCTGAAGAAACTCAGCACCCGGGTGAGGCGGCAGCGGCGCTTGGTACCCTCAGCCAGGGCGAGGTGTGGTGAGTGGGGTCACTGCTGCACCCACCCACCCAGAGCTGCGCCTGCCGCTTTCTGCGGCCAGAGGCCCCCGAGGGCTGACTCGCCCACCCTGCCGTGGGCGCTGCCGTCACCTGGGCCCCCCCGCGAGGGAGCGGCCTTGAAACGCAACGGAAAGACGGCAGTTCCACGGGCGGCCAGAGGAGGGCGATATTACGCCACCCAAGGCACCCGACGGTGCCTGTGACTCGACCGAGCACGAATCCCGCTAGGGAAGGGGCGGGGGGGTGGTGACGTTTTGTACCAGCCTTGCACTGCCTTTCTGCTCCCGTAGTTTACAATTATCTTGTAATTCGCTGCTTTATCTGTTTGAGGAGCGTGTCCTGTCAGAGCCCTGCCCGCCCGGGGACCTCTCAGCCCACTGCAGTTTCCACCTAGAGGGTCTGAAGAGCACGGATTTATCCTCGGGGAGCAAGGGTTAATTTAAAGCATGTGCTTGAAAGCTCAAAGAAAGGCAGAAGCAAGCAAATAAATTTATTTTAGATATTTGGAAGTTCAGAGAAGGGGAAGCACCAGTGTCAAGGAGCTTGGCTCTCACCGGCACGTGCCTGCAGCCTGCACAGCATCCCCTCCATCCTCCCTGCCTCTTCCCACCCTCCAGTTCCAACCAGTGCTTCCTGCTGGTCTGGCCTAGCACAGACCTGCGCCCATTCTGGGTGCCTCTGTCAAGAGAGAAGCAGAGGGTGCCACCACTAGAAGTTCTCCACTTCCCCTGTGAACTTTAAACCCACGGACACAGGAGGAGTTTTTGCTCCATGCTTTTCCTTGACCTTTCTTCTACCACCCTGCTTCAAAGCTTTGGAGGAAATCTCTCCCTCACCCACCACGAGGAACAGGGGCTGAGCCACAAAGCCACCCTGGAACAGGTTGTGCCTCTGCTTAAAGGTTTTTCCCAACCCCCTGGGTAGTATCAATGCACCATTTTACCTGAACTTTTGGCAGCTCAGAAGTGGTCTCCGACCACTGAACTAGGAAAGCAAGTACAGCAATTTCTGTTCCTGTTCTCAGCGCTTTTCCGGTGCCATGAGGGCCAAGGGAAGGTTCCCACCGTGGAGCCAGGGCTCAGGAAGGCAGTGGAATGGTCCAGAGGGGCACAGACACCCCGCACGCAAGCGTTTCTTTGGAACCACCTCATATTCAGAGAGCTTTTGCCAAATCTGGGGCAGGTTTCCTGGCAGACCGTGCCCGGGTTTCAGTCTAACATTCACCCACCACAGAAGATCTTTATCAACAAGATCGCCCCAGGGCAGTGCACACACAGCATCCTCCGAGGGATTTACCGGCTTCGGTCTATTTTTTTCATATCAAAAAGTCAGATCTCACACAATTTGACATTTCCTACAGAAATTTTGCTTACTAACTATAAGCAAAATACCATGGTTAGATCCCTAAAAAACCCTGTTTCATATGACCTTTCGTTGTCCTGAATAGCAAGAGATGAGGTAGCCCACTCCCGCAGAAAGGCTGCGCACCAGAACAGCCATGGCTGCAGTAATTAGCAGCCTGTGTGCTTCAAAGAGCTAAGAAAAGCTTTACAAACACCGAATAATGAAGCACGTCAGCTCTAATGGCTCATGTGGCCAAGGGAAAGGAAGGCTCAGCTGACACACCAGAGAATTTTACGTCTGGAGAGCACAGAAAGCACCAACGGCACAATGGTTCAAGGCAAAGACAAAATAAAAAAACCTGTCAGACCTGGAAAATTAAGAGAGACTGGAGTCAGTCCAAACACATGTGGCTTGACCTAGATGCTCTTGGGAATGGCTCTGTGATTTTTTATTTTTTTTTTTAACTATTGTAAAGCCAAGAACCTACTCACTGATATCCCATCAGGCAGGAACTTGGTGCAGCAACAGCATGGAGAGGGACACAAGTAGCTGGGGAAGGTGGTAAGAACCAGGTCACACCTCCTTCGGAGGCAAGCTCAGCCTTACTTAGAGAGCTTCCCTATCCTTAGGGACACTGTCTTTTTTACCTTTTCCTAAAGCATTTTACACATTTTTATTGGTTTCTTACTTTCCTTATCCTGACATCCAGCACCTGAAAACTACTTTACTGGGTTGTACCTCCTATCCAATTGACTGGAATTGTGAAAGTTAAGTTCGCCTAGAATACATTATATCCGTCTTTCTTACTATTTTGAGGTTGGCTTGTGCCTTTAGATGTTTGCCTACATCCTGTCCATACCTGGGGCTGACCCACAGCAATTGGCTATCACCCAGTGACCCTCCCCAGCAGAGAGGGGGATCAGGAAAAGCAGAGGAGACCCACAGGTGGAAATGAAAATGTATTTAATGAAACAGCCAAACCAACACCAACATAAAGTATATGAAGTTACACTCACCCCAGTGAGCATGCAGCAGTCACAGCAAACAGGGAAACATCCTCAGGAGAAGGGGTCAGGAGGAGCCTTCTCCCCCTCAGGCTTCCCCCTTTATACTGGGTGTGATGTTACTGGTGTTGGAAGCACCTGGAGCCAACTGGGGGCAGCTGTCCTGGCTGACTCCAAACTGGTCACGGCCTACAGAGCATGGCTGGCCCAGGATTCCATCCCAGCCAAACCAGGACAGCGTATGCTGATCTGGCCAGCCACACTGACACAAACATGTGGTACCATTTTCAGGGCTTTGAAAGACAAAGGTATCATTTTGAATATGGTACAAATGACTCCTTACCATTGGTAATTGCTCTTCTGTTTGGAGGCACCTACATTTTCCTACCTGTACATTCAGGTCTGGAAGATCATTAGTTTTTCTCAAATGGTTCAATGATTTTGAGTCAGCCAAAGCAAACATCGTAAAACCCCAGTATGTGACCAGAGCTCACTGGACTGTGCAGGGCCTCAACTGCAGTTTATTGCCATGAAAGGTGCGGCTCCTGTGACTCCCTCTCCCGCACATCCTGGTTGCTCCTTAAGGCTCTGCAGTGTCCATTGAGGGACCTGACAAAGATTAATTGGGGATTTTTTTGGACCCAAGACAGGGAAGCTGTGGCCAGAATCTCCACACAGGGGCGTAGCTGAAAGGAAATTGGTTAACTGGTTAATGGACTATTACATCCAGGGAAAAAAAAAATCATTACTATTCCAGTAGTTCTGCAGAGCTGAGATAAATATTGCAACTTTAGCAATTACAGGGTGAAATCTTCAAAGCAAATTAGCTAAAAATCAATGAAAGTCAAGTCCTTGGATTTCCTCTTTTTTTTTTTTTTTACCATTTTCTGCATCTGTACGAGTAAAGATATAAAATTGCCGGTTTATTGTCGCATAATAACCATGACAGCTTATAAATTATTTCACAGATTGCAAAGAATACATTTCTGAGCGGTCCTGGTGTAGCGGTTTGTGGCATCCAGGGAAGAGCTAGTTCCACTCACACAGAGCCATTGACCGCTATCTGCGGTCAGATCGCTTGACCTTCCCGTTCTTCACTCATCCTGGCTGGCAAGTGTATGAAATGCATCGCCCCTGGAAGATGTCCGGGGGCGTTCGTGCATTAGTGGGTGTCTGAGCCCGGGTCGGGTATTGCGCTTCTCCTGCCCCTGCAGACGGTAGTTTCTGGTTTCCTAAAGTGTTACACGGAATCCTGTGCAAGTGATGTTTTACATTTCCTAAACCTTTTATATCCTTGAAGTTAGAGAAATGAGATAGTATTAGCTTTCCCCTCTTGGATTTCTAAAGACATTTCAGGCTTGTATTTTATCTAAATCATTTTATGGCCCATTAATTGAAGAGATAATGTTTCGCAGCACAGGCTGAAGGGTCATTTAGCATTTTCAGCAGTGTATTTTCAGCCAGAAGGATGAATTTTTTTTTTTCCCCACAGTTTTAACAACCAACAAGTGAACCAGCCTTTGATAGCCACTGCTCCTGATAAATGTGAATTTTCTGCTTAAATTTAAGCAGAAGAAATAGATTTCTGATTAAAATAGCATGGTCTCTAATGCCATGGTTGAAAATTCTGCAATTTTCAGAAGGGAACGGAGGCAGGAGCTACTGCTTTTGATAAGACAGAATGGAATCGCCCAAAGGCCTAGCCACTGGCTCCCGTCAGACTCCAAGAAACTTCTCATATGCAAAGTAGTAAAATCTGTGTTTTCAAAGAAAAATCTAGTTATACTACACAAGGAATTATGCAGTTATAATACACAGGAATCACAAAAGCAGCCAAGGCAGGAGTCACTGGACATTGCAGAGACACCTCTGCAGCTGTGCACCTATTTCCCCGCCTCTGCCCTTTGGCTGTTTATTCTAATCCTCTTCCTTTCCCCCATTTCTCCCCCAAGCCGCTGTAACTGGCAGCAGTTTGCTGCCTCCTGAGCTCCTTCTGCACTTATCTCAGCCATTTACATTGAAAGGTCTCCAGGACAAGGGACACTCAAATATTGTGTTTTCCCGGCACCTTTAGGCCAACCCTGGTTCCCGAATTGATTTATAAGGTGCTAATCCACTCACTAGAAGAAGCCACAGAGTGTCTTAACCATAGCACTTTTAAAATAGGTTATAGCTGCTGAGTTTGGGACCAAAATAACACGATGTATCTACTGCTTGTGACATCCATGAGAACACTTGCAATGTCCCTTTAAAATGCCAAGATAAACCGGGCTCTTTCTATCATTTCTTGTTGCATATCCTGATGGAATCCAAATTTTGGTTTTTTTTGCAATGGGCATAGAGGACCGAAGTCCTTGCAGGGAAAGATTTTTTCTGTCATGAAATGAAACTCCTCTCTGTTTTCCATCAAGCGCAGTGGTGATGTGTCCGTGTGCACTTTTGTAAGAATTAAAGAGGTAGATGTTTTGTTGGTGATGGGGTAAAGGCCTGTAACTGAACATTAAAGGTTTTGCCAGGAGAAAATCTGTGAGACAAGTCAGAATCAACCTACTGAGAACTTGGAGGGAGCTTGTGGCCTTCTGGTGAACACCCAGTGAGCTCCTGGTCTGGGTGGAAGCAGAAAGTATGGAGAATTAAATTAGAGATGAGTAGCAGATAAAATAGATGAGCAAGACACAATCTGAGGTAAGTGATTAAAGGACACCTATTGCACTAAGAATGTGAAATAAAAAAACATATGGGCTCAACTACCCCTTCCTTTTTAAGGAGAAGCCAGAACTGTGGCTGCAGCTTGAAGACACCTCCACCTTTAATCCAGCCCTTGCAGCTGTTGATGGCCATGGAGTCCAGCAGGAGCCACCAAACACCCAGGACAGCACAGTTCATTCATTCATCGCACCAGTGGGCTAAGCTAACACAGCACGGAGTTCTCCATTCAGTCATCACACCAGCAGTCTAAGCTAACTCGGTTATCTGCAGCTAAGAGATGTGACAAACCGTGGTGGCAACCTAGAGACTCTTCAGGTTCTTCCCAAAGGCAGCAGATGATAGCTCAGAAAGAATGGGTGGGGAGAGCAGTTGCAGAATTGCTACAAAACTGTGAATGCAATTACACTGCTGGGAGCGAAAAGGTCCTGAAGAGTTCCCGTTTCTCATTTTTTCACCTCTCGCCTTCGCACGATTCACTTTCCTTGCAGCAGGTTATGCTGTGCTCGTGCAGCTCTGTGGGGCACCGCTGCCAACAAAATCACCGTGAGGAGGAATGCCAAAAACCACACCAGGAGGGACCTTCCCAGCCTGGCTTTGCCAGCAGAGGAAGGAGAGAACCTATAGAGAGAAAGGAGAGCACCTACACCATACGTTTAATTTCTCCTACCACAACTGTTGGATTCATAGTGAACGGGACTTAAAATACATCAGCTTTTCTGTTACTGTGGGAGCCAGGATAGGAAATCCTGATCTACAAATTAAAGCACTGCTGTAGATGAACTTCTACAGTCTCATCCATGTTTATCTCAACCGTGCTACCAAGCTCTGTCTCGCCTGCCTGGTTTTAACCCAGTCTGGGAGTGGTAATGCAAAGGGTTCGCCGGAGAGCAGCGCGTCAGGAGGGCCCGGGGAAGCCCTTGTAAAGTGCAGGGCAACGGGATGTATGCAGAATTCTGTACCGGGATGTTAAAAATGCTAAATAAACCAGATCTCTGTCTACACCCACCCCTCTTTAGATCTAACATATATTCTTGTTATTTATAATTGTATTTCTCTATTATTGTTCGATCATATTTTCTAACTCCTGGAAGCTAGACTTGAGTAAGCCTGTGACCAAAAACTTGTCTCGCTGATGTTTATACAGCTTCGATAACAAAGATTTATTTTATTTTATTTTATTTTATTTTATTTTATTTTATTTTATTTTATTTTATTTTATTTTATTTTATTTTATTT
>JAAGNO010010131.1:22559-38223 GCA_033439905.1 Ceryle rudis | reverse complement strand
CTGTTTTCTGTTCATACTACAATGTTGCAATATTTATATTGGAAGGTAACTGGAGCTGAGCGGATAGAATCCTTCCCCAAGAAAATTGCCTCCTTTTAATTGGGTGGATCAGTAGAATGCAAACCCAGTGATCTCCCAGGCCAGTGGAGCATAAGATTTTTAATACAGCGATAGAATGGTAGTACGTAGCTTCCGGTGTGTTTGAGGTCAGGTCTGACCTCATAACCTCTCACATAATGTGTATAACCTATAATTCTTTAGATACTTAGCCTAGAATGGCTGTCTATTGCCAAGTCAATATTTGGTGGCTTTGGTGGTTGAAACATGAACTCTGATACATAAAGTTTTTAACTTTCTGGTTTCGAAGCAGCGTGTGATGGATGTGACGGTGTTTTTTAAGAGCTAATGAGGGTGGAGGGGAGAGAAGGGGGAAGGAAGGCTGTTAGTAAAGCTGGAGGAGAGAATATGGCAGTGAGTTTGTACCTGGGGCCTGCCTGCATCCTGCTGTGGTGAAGCTTTTCTCATGTGCAGCATAGGGATGTGTGAGGAGCAGGGAACTCGCCTCTCTTCTCTTGGCATGTATGGAATGCAGCCTTGGTTGGAGCTGGTGGCCTGGCCCTATCTTCACAAAGTTAAGCACAGAAATTGGTTATAAATTGAAATCTGAGTATTAGCCTCGTTGTAACTGAGGTCCTTAATTTCAACCGATGGCAAAAGTTTGCCCTTTTGTGATTTAAGAGTCCCCTGCATAAGGACAGGGGTGCCGGGAGCTTCTGCTGCCTCTGTTCCTGAAATAGCTGATTCTTTGCTCAACAGAAGTTTCCCTCCCTTCCTAATTTTATATTTGTCTTGCCGGAGCCCAGTCCCACAACATACCTGTGTTCAGCCTCTGCCACGTTCTCTGGAGCACCCGGAGCCAGCACATGAGATTAGACAGGACATTTGCAGTGGAGAACATGGAGTCATTGTCCCAGACGAGTTCAATGGTCAGGCTATCAAAAGCATCTGTTACCTGTGTGTGTGTTTTGGTTTTTCTTTTCTTTTTTTTTTCTTTTTTTTCATTTCTTTTGTGCTCTGTTTCAGTGCAAGTAAGAATTAACTGTCCAGAAATACTTGAGAGCAGACATTACTGTGTTGTCTTGGCGGAAGTTTCCACTATGGGAATGATTGTAGAAAAGGTTTGCAAAGATTTTTCTGCAGCAGTTTTGTTGTTTTCAGATTTGTTTTGGGACTTGTTTTTACTCTTCTGCTCTTAGGTTCTCCAAGAAGTGGCATAATGGCAACTTCAGTTGGAAACGACTAAGAACTGTGTGTTTAAACTGTCTCTGAAAACTAGACGCTTGCTTAATGGAATGAGTTTGTACTTCAGAACGAATTAAGTCAAATTTGTTTAATTACTTGGCAGAAGGAAAAGAGTCAGGCTGCTGTATCTAAATGTTCTTTCAAGTGTAATCCAGAGATATGTACAAGTCTGATAGTCTGGGTCCAAGGCTGGGAGCCAGGAACTTAAGTCCTAAGCTTTAACCCTGAGTGATTACCCCTCATCTTTGACAAGCTGTTTAACTATTTCATGCCTGAATTGTCTCTGAAGGAGGTGCTGGAGTATCTGCTGTGGGTGCTGATGGCTGACTTAATTTTGAAGGCTGATGCTTAACCATTGAGCTGTGTTGTTAATAATCTATTACTTGCTTCACATTTCCTCTTTTATAGCCAAAACATTGCTGTAACCTGTTGCAGTTTGTGCGGACGATGAACAGTTGAAGTCTCTTGACATTTCTGTCCTTAGCCAGCTCCTGTGTGTGGTCAGAGATACAAACAAGATTTGACTTTTCCCTTGCTCAGGAATGCATTCTGTATTTGATTCTTGGTCTGTTGTATCTTTCAAGTGTAATTTCATGTTTATTTTTGGCAGACTTCAAAACTGCAGAACTGTTGTTGCTTCAGGAATAGTAGTTTGCCTTCGGTGCACGAAAATAGTTATCTCAGAGGAGGGAGACTCGAAGCCAGGACTGCTGTAAAAAGCCATTTACCACAATCTGGAGTTCAGCATCTTCTCTTGCTTTCTCTTTGTCAAGGAACAGCGGATGGGAGCTGCTGAGCCCCCTGCAGAAAGGTGGTGAGCTCTGTCCTACCGGAGTGTTACTCCTGGTGGCACAGCCAGTTCTTCCCTGACTAACAGGGGCCTGTACCTTGTAGATGGAAGGAGTCACTGATGGGCTTTTAAAATGGGAATTGATGGAATAGGAGGGGAGGAAAAATTCTCAGAGAAAAGTAGCAAAGGTGCGAGAGGTTGAGATGATAATACTGGAGAAAGATTGTGGTGTGGTTGTGGGAGGGAGCTTAATTTGGGTTTTTGAAGGCTGTGGTTATGCTCCCTATGCTTTGAAGGCAGCATCGGTTACAAGGAGCAAGGACGAGTGCTAGGTTTGTTTTTAAGGGGTAGTTTGAAAGACACCCTAGATAATATATAAATAAAAAGACCCAAAGTTAGTCCTGTTCTGTATTCCTAAGTCTGCTTCTGTATTTTAGCTCTTTTGTGTTCAGCCATTTGTAGAATGACTGTCTGTATCTAGAGAAATAGGCTACTGTGTTCTAGGAACTGCTGCTCTGGATGGACTGGAGTATGCATTTAAAGTGTGAAGTCCCCCAAAACAAAGAGCATTTAGCAAACAGCTAAATAGTAAGTGGCTGTTTAGCTCCCTCGAATTTATTCAGTACTGTCTTGACAGGGGGTTGGTTGCTAAGGCACTTCAGCACGTCAGTCATGCTGACCACTATTGTTCTGTTGCTTCTGGGAGGCTTTGCTGTTCTTGGAATCTTTTTGGCTTTAAAAAGTAGTTGGAAAAAGGAGTTGGGTTTTTTTTGTCATAAATATGGGGGTGATAATGATCAAGCTGTCAGGACTCCCAGTGATCCAAATGAATGCAGCTTGGCTGTCAGTGGCAGCCCTGGTGGATTACAGCTCTCGATCAGCTTTGTGAAACTTCACAGCTTTTTAATTTCAAAGGTGCCACCTGAACTCTCCTGGTTTTGGTATTTCCACCCTAGAAGTGGGATTCTGTGGTAGCTGCAGCTTCATAGAACATGTTTTGGAAGAACTCAAATGAAGAATAAACACCTAGTGGATGCAGGGCTAAAGGAAGAGTTAAGAGCTGGGTGTTCTTAGCTGGACTGCCTGCCTTTTTTTTTTTCTTTTTTTTTCCCCTCCTTCTTCACTTCTGTTCTCTTCTGACTTGCCTATTTAGGCCATGGCTACATGTTTGGCAGCATTTCTGCTTAAAGAGGCACTCCTTCCCACTTTGCTGGCACAAGTGTTCGTGTAACTGCACAATGAACTTGTTTGGGAAGCTGATAGAGCTGAAAAACACTTAAAGTTGTGGTTTTGACTGGATTATTTTTCAGCTGAATTGAACCCTGCTCTGGTTCTCATGCTGTGTGTGTGCGCAGCGTAGTGCGGAGAGTGCCTCATAGGAACAGGAGGAACTCTGGGAGAGGGTTGGTCTCTTGAGAGGACTTTATGTACAGTCAACACAAGACCCTGATCTCAAAGTGCTGTGCCACCGCAGATGGTAAAATCAACTGAGAAAAAGGACTTTAAACCTTTGCTGGTCAAGATGTATACTTTGACCATGTGCTGTCTGGAGGCCAGCAGTACAATATATCTAATACCGATGCTATTACAGCAATCGTAGGAGACTGAAGTAAGATACTGGCCAGATGAACATTGGAGATTTGGTGCACTGATGCTTGACAGAGATCCCGCATCGCTTCTTTTAGATGTAAAGACTGAAGCTGGTCCAAGTCTGTGCTGCTATTGAAAGCAGACGGACCTATAGACTTCTACTGGGTTATGTTGCAGTTGAATTGGATCCCCGAACTTAAATCTGCGTGGATGTGCAAACTCTAGAGGTGTAAAGAAGGGGTGATGAAAAGGTGTGCTGAGGGCAGGTGGAGAATGCAGACCTGCCTCGTTTGGAAGCAGCGTGGATTTCGGTGGGTGTAAGGCAGTTGTCAGACTGCTGCACAGTGTGATAACTGGGGTATTACTGGAATTTGAGGTATGTTTGAAATGAGGTATCGTGTACACGTGTGCAAGTACACACACAGGGACTCGCACACGCAATGGCTTGTGTCCCGGTGGTGTGTCCCGGTGGTGTGTCCCGGTGGTGTGTCCCGGTGGTGTGTCCCGGTGGTGATATTTTTGGCTTTTTTTTTTTTCTTTTCAGCAAAACTAGTACTCATGGAATAGGTTTTCTGCCTTCAGTGCCTGGGTGAGATTTATTCAGCATCATTAGTAAAACGAGCTGTGTTAACATCAGTGCAGTTTAGTTTCTTGAAAGTTGTTGTAGAAAAGAATACCTCTTAAATGGGAGGCAGATTACTTACTGATTGCTTTCCTGGAAAGCACTTTAAAAAGATAATCTGACAAGTGATAATCTTCTCATTATGTCTTATCACTCTTAATATGATTTGCAAAATTGATCCCTGGTTTGAGGTTTTGACTTGACCTAAACCAGTGCATTGTCTCGCGTGTAGATGCTGTGGAATTCTTGGCTGCTTTTGCTTTTGATGCTCTTTGAGTGTGTGTACAAATCAATGTGCTGTGTGCTGCGCCTCTTGGAGTAAAAACATCAAACTGCTGATGGTACCGAGTTAAGGCTGCCATTTATTTTTTCTCTTTAGGAAACACTGTGCTCTCAAAGTAATTTCATTACTATAAGATGCTTGTATAACAACCTGAAGGGTATTTTTCCTGGCCTTTTATTCATGTTTTCAATGCTTTATAGTAGGCAATACCGTAACTATGTCTGCAGCGTTTAGAATATGAAGCGAAAAGTTCTGCAGAGGAAGTTGGTGTTCAGTAAACGTGAAGCTGAAGTTTACCCTTTTAAAAGCAAGGACTGAAATGAAAGTGGTTGAAATGAATGAGGAGCCTTGGCATAGGTAGGCACACCGTGAATAGAGACAGCAGCAGTTCCCAAGCTTCTGGGAAAATACAAGGAGAGAAACACACAAGTGTGGTACTTGATCCAGACCCATTTGGAATCATCTCTTTCAAGAAGCAGCAGTAGGTCTTGCAGTCAAAATAACTACTTCTGAACAGTTTTCTAGATTTCTTTCTTTGATAACTTTGTTTTTGTAAACTCGAGTAGAAGGTACGTAACTATAGCTTTGTTACATGGCTTTACATAGCTCAGTTACGCTCTCTTACAGCGTGCCATAGCTAAATGGGACTTGTGCGGGGTTAGGATGTAAGGAAGCTGGAGATAGAAAGGACGTTGTCATTCTTTTCTGCTGTTACGTGAGTGTTTGTGAAAACGGGGGTTGCCTGAAGGTCTCCTGTCTGAAGAGGTAAAGTATTGATACTTCGTGTGCGCGCTTTTTAATGCTTTTTATACAGCAGGACTTTTGTTCACTGTGTATACTGTTACTGACTTTCTGGCTCCCCAGACAGGACAGCTTTAGGACATTGCTCTGGGCAGCCGGTAGTGTTCATGATTATGGTCTTGCCTTGTTCTTCTCTGCGACCGGGAGGTTTGGGGTTGTTAAATTTGCCTTTAAAGCAAAAATGTTGGTTAACGAAACATCAGGTACTGCTACTGTGAGTTGATAATAGTACTGCAAACAATTATTAGAGGCTTCTATGCATGACTGTAATTGAGTTACAGAAACAGAAGTGGCTGTAAGCTTCTCTTCTTGAGCTTAGCGCGCTTTTGTTAAGCACTGGAGGAGAAATTATTTATTTGGTCAGCCATTCTTTACAAAAATGTATTTTCCTCTTAGTGATCCACAAGTGATAGCACCATTAAGAAAACCAGCATATTTAGGTCACATGTTAAAGCCCTTGGGCAGTTATGCTTGCATCTAATTTTGGAAGAAAATTTTAGGGTCAGGAAAAGAAGGTTTAAAAGAGTTGTATTGTAAGATTGATTGCCCGGGTACATAGAGTGTGTTTTGTGTGGAAATAGTTCTCTTTGCATTTTCAATTGAAGTTCTTAAATTAACGCTTAGGGAATAACGTTATCTCCAAACACACCCAATTGGCACCTGAGTTTTGAGAAGTTGAGAAAAGATAATTGCACATATTTAGGAACAGTTAAGGTAATTGAGATTTCAGACTATAGTTGCTTATTTAAAATTTGGAGTAATTTCCAACATCTTATTGCCAGTTAAATGGTAGTAGCTGTATCTTCCTTTATGAATAGCAAAAGTATTCCAGAGATCAGTCTTTGGTTCTTAAGTAGTGGTAGCAGTTGGCCTTTTGCCTGTGGGAAGAAGGTTATAGAAGGTGCTTTGCAGAGATTGTGTTTGTGTATTCTGCTTATAAGTCTACTCTGAAGGACTTTTTTTCTTAAAAATAACTTGTAAAGTTTTAAAGTACGTTGATCCAGCAGATGAGAGCTACGTACAAAATAAATCTTTAGCTTGAACTCTCATATAATGATTCTCAGAGACAATTCTTGTACTGTTCCGGGACTTTTTTTTTTTTTTTTCCCAATGGAATTGTGTAACCAAAAACCTAACTGCTCAGGTGCTGTTCTTGGTGTACTGTGTAGGGATTACTTTATAGAAATATTAGAGATAATGTAAAAAAAAAAATGTATCTTGGATTATCTCTTAATCACTGCCCCGTTCAACTTGTTTTGGAGTGAAGTGTGGCCTTGGAATGGAAAGAGGAATTAAAATTCAAATTGCATCCTGACTTGCCGGTAGGTTCATTGTCAGTTCAAGGAGCTGCCGCCGCTTCTGGAAGAGACGGTCCTTCCTTGTACCTGCACCAGTGGGAGCTGACAGGGACGTTCAGGCGGCTGCAGAGATCGCTTTGGGAAACCTGAGGGAAGGTTACGGGTCTTGGCGTATTGTCTTGTCAGATTAACTCGTGAGTTAGCTTCCTCAGACTGGTGTGTTGAACTGCAACAGATGTTTGTGGTGGGGCAGGTAGTGGTGCCACAGGAATTGGTGAGAGGTGAATGGAGGGAATGAAAATAATCATCCAGAGTTGTTACTAAGATGTGTTATAAATACAAGCCTCGGCCTCACAGAGTTGTCAAGATTCATAGATTTCACTTTGCATTTTTCGAGCACTGGATGTTAAGAATCTCTGAAAGTCCAGGTCAGAAACTGGTGTTGGCCTCTGTTTAAGAATTTTTTTTTTAGAAGCTGCAGCACGTATACTTGGGCCAGAATAGAAACACGGGAGAATACTTGCCAAGTTGGGGGGGTGGGGAGGGGGGGGGAGAAGTGGCAGCAATTGGTAAAGGGAAGACTACTTTTTCAGGTTCCAAGTTCCACTAAAAAAATGCAGTGAGTATTAAAATGAACTGCTGCTGAATGCCTGTAGTAAGCCATCAGAAATTTTTATTCTACAGTCAGTTCATAGTCAGAGCAGTGTATTCATCTCTGCTGGAAACTTCAGTTGTACTTGTGACCTTCACAGGCGCCGTGCTCTCCGGCGAGCTGCCTGAAATTCAGCTAGTGAGTCTGCCTCCCTCCCTCCCTCCTTCCTTCCCTCCCTTCTCTTACGGTAGGTAAGAGTCATTTTTGCTTTCATTTTCCTTCCTCAGGAGGAGGGAGGCACTTCACCCATTGTCTGAGGTGCAGTGCTCTCTTGCATTCTACACAGGAAGCCCTAGAAATTTTTGGCTTTAGCTTTTTCACCTGAAATAAAAGCTTTGAAAGAATGTATGAGAAGAGGCACAATAGTTTCTAGGAGTTGTTTTTTCTGCCTACGACAGAAACACACAGCAAGTCACACAATCCTGGTAACTGATTTTGAAAGGCATTGCCAAACTGTGGGGTTTTTGTTGTTGTTTTTTTTTTTTGTTTGTTTGTTTGGTTTTTTTTTTTGCTTTTTTTTTTTTTTTTTTTTTTTTTTTTCTAAAATGCTGCTGCTAATTTTTAACTCACAGTGTATGTTTTGGAATGGCTTCAGTAAAAAGAGAAAAATCAAGATATTCCAGTGCTCTTAGTCTGCAGCATTCTCGGTGGCAAGGAAGGCATTGCCTGAAGGCTTCTGTTCTGTACATGCAAAACAATGGCACAGTATGTTATTTCCAAATATATTGTTATTTGCAAACGGAAAACTAACCACTGGCTTTTTCTGTGCTGTGCAGCCTATTGAAATTCTGGCTGTGATTCCAGCAGAGGTTTTTCCATAAATAGCTCTGTACTACTTCAGAACACAAACAAGTCCCTGAAAAGATCTGAAGTAAGGTCTTCTAAGGGGACTGTTTAGCCTACGTTCTTAGCGTGTTCTCGGGTGTAGAGGCTGTGGTGGATGTGAGGAATGGTTCTCTAGGTTGAGGTGGAGGAGGAGGCTGTCAGCAGGAATTGAGAAGCAGTTAAATAGCTACTGATTCAGTTGAGTTTCAAGGACTCATGAATGACCTGTTTTGAACATGGTGGAGGGAAGGATCATAGAAATGAACAGCTGTAAGCAGAAGCAGGTATGTTTTCTTTTTAGTATTGAAGCTTGGCTTTATTTTAAGATAAAAGCTATTAGACGTTAGGTTGTGGTTCAAGTAAATACAACTTGAAATAGAAATATTCTTTCAATGAGCAGATCATCCAAATTAAAGCATCCTCTTAACCAACCATCCGATCAGTAAAAATTTCATGTCCGTTAATGCACAGCTGATTTTGTAGTGCAGGTTTTTTCAGTGCTGTGTAGGTGACCATCCTCTTGAATAAGTAACACAGGGATGATTCTTGTGTAGGTATGTTCAGTTATAATTGGTGTACACTATGGAGTATGGTAACTTGAGGAGAAGGTTATAAACATTCCATGAATTAGAGAAGGAGTTAACTACTTCTGTGTTTTCCCTGGGTCACAGGGTTGATTTTTCTGCCAGTCCTGTTGCTCCCAAGTCTTTTTCTCACAAAGCAGAAATCCCCTTTTAATGGGAATCGGATAACGTGAAAATAACTTTGGCATTTGTGAAACCCATGCTCTGAGTGGTGGACTCTTCGGTGTCCTTCTCAGCCCCTGGTTATCAAGCAAATGTATTTATCAGCTGTCACAACAGAATGAGGGTGGTATCACAGCGGGTAGGGCTGGCAGGACCTTGGGAGCTTGTTAGTATCTTCTCGAAATGCAAATCTTTCAACGACACCTATTCCTGCTGTTGGATGGTTATAAAAAACCTTCATCTGTGGATGTTCTACAGTCTCGGAAGCATAAACTTGAAAGCCTAGCACCTATCATCTAGAAGGACTTTTTTTCATGACGTCTGAAAACAAATTTGGTGAAGGAACACCTAAAATTTCTGTGTGGGGACCACGCACTGGTCTTGAATGCGCAGTAACCCCGCTACCCTTACAAGACAGTGACTTTGTGCTGTTAACTCAGTGGGAAGAACAGCTAACTAACTGCTGCCACATTTTTGTTGTTTTTTTTTTTCCTCCTTTAAGGCCTAGATAATATACTTGAGCTTGTTGAGATTTTATTTTGGAGAACATTCTTTTTTATTCCTCCTCAGCATAGCGAGAACAGTTACCTAAGCAAACAGAAGTGTAAACAGACCGGCCGAGCAGCCCTGCTACCAAGGGGTAGTTTTTGGAAAGTAGAGACATTGCTAACATTTCTGCTCACTCCGATAAACATAAAATTTAAATAAAGCTTGGAAAATATATTTTTAATGTGTTGTGGGGCATCCTTATATGATGCCTGACTCTCGTTTCGTAGCGTGCCTTCTGAGGATGGTGGATCGTTTCTGTAAGCATTCTGTACACATCCTGAAGGAGCCCAGTGAGTGTGTAGCTCTAAGAGTCAGCTGGAAGCAGACAGGTTTTTCAGAGAGCAGTGGTTTGAGATGGAGCTCTGGTCTCCAGGATCTTCGCTCTGCATATGGTTAATAGGATCCCTTTTATTTGTAGGCCAGCAGGGCTGTTTTCAGAGGTCAGAAATGGCAGTGCTGTTGTCTGAATAGCAACTAAGTTGTCTGTTCCAGCACCAAATTTATTCTGGAAAAATCAGTGAAGCTGAATTTTTGTCTTCCGAAGTGCTCAAATTGAGATGTTACTTTCTTGGAGATTCTGTATGCAGAAACAGTTCTGCTGTAGCTTTATTAATGATCTGTTGGAAAGCAAAGCTCTGCAGGCAGAAAACATGTTGTAACAAGTCATGTAGCAGAGTACTAAGGCCGGACAAATGCTGGTTTAGAGCAGAAATAATCAAATCTGTTATTTATAAGCCTTTCTGTCTCAGTTCTCCTGGTGTTGCTCAGGAAGTCCCTCAGCTCTGAGAGTGATACAGAACATTCAAGCACCTTAAGGGATCTTGCATGAAGCAATCGTGGGCATGAAGTTAGTTCCTGCTGGAGTTAATTTTATTCCCCTCTAATTAGATACGTATGATCTGTATGTGATTGTCCAAAGGACAAAAATGAGTAACTCCCCGACTAACCTTTACACAGTACAAATATAACTTAACCCTTTGTCATCGTTGTCCAGGAGGGTGTGTCCTAAATCAGTGTCGGTTTGGCTGGCTGAAGAGTGTTTCTGGAATGACAATATAACTGGTGGGGATTGTGTATTGTACTGCTTAGTACAATTATTTATTATTGTAAAGGGTTGAGGTGTAGTTGAAAGGCACAATTACTTTTGTTTGTTTGTTTAAAAGCAGAACAGTGTGTCTATATGTTATATAGTTATGTAGGGGCTGCAAAGAACAGGCTCAAGGAGAAGCTGTGACCTTTAACTGCTTGTTCCTAGTTGTGAATAAATGTTGTAGTCCCACAACCTGTGAGATTATTCACCCTCCTTCCTAAGGTTATTTAAGACGGGTACCAGGAGTGGGTCTGGATTTGTGCCACTTACGCCTCTATGTTTATGATATTAATAAACTGGTGTCAAATGTCCTGGGAACGGGTGATGCAGGTTGAAAGACCTTTGTTTCAGCCAACAATAGACCTGAATTAGTGTGAATAGGAAAAGCAAATAGGCCCTTCCTGTCATATTTTAAGGAATGCTTGAGTTTGGGGAAGAATGTGGATTGAGAGATTTAAACTAAACGCTCATCACTTGCTTTTTGGTCCCTAGTAAAACATTGCCACCACGTATACGTACGTGTTAGGCTTTCTAACTGTGCTTGCAGCACTAATAAAATCAGGTAGAATCCCGTTTGTTTGAATAGATTTATTATTTTTTTGAGTGTATTCTTCAGGGGGAAAAAACCTGTATCTCTGTAATGTTCTAAAGAGGGGAATTGTCTTAGTTTTTGCTTTACTAATCACGTTTGTTCCTCAAGTGAAAAGCTTAGAGGCCTCTTGCAAAGATTAGAAGCTATGACGTATCTGGGTTGTGCTTTGGACCACCTTGAGGTTCAGTTGTCTTCTGTAGGGACAATGCTGTTTGTGGTTTCGAGGCAGAGGATGCCTTTGGAGACTCAAGGGATTCATTCTCCTGGCTAGACGATGTCAAGCTTGGGGCAAGACATGGTACTGGGAAGTCTGTTGGTTTGCAGGTTCTTGTGAACTGCTGTGATCAACTTAATCTCTTTCACCTCGTGGAAGAAGGAATTTGCCTCTTGGTTTCCTGTGCATGTGTTCTGAAAGGAACTGCAGTAATGTTTTAAGGTTTAAAAATAGAAAGTAGTTAATTAGGGTGATGAGGGTTAATGGTTTCTATCAAGAAACCAAACAGCTTTGCATTTGTTTAGATAGAGAGGACAGTCTTCTGTTCCGTTGTTACGAGTTTAATATGAGAGGATTTTACACAGTAATTTTTGATGCACTTCATTAATAACTAATTTGGGGCTTCAAAATTCCCCAACAACCCCAAAACTCTGTAATTCATCAGATGAAATGGTTTCAAGGCACCAGTTCAAGATTGTTTTTAGCTAATATGTACTAGCCCTACAACTTGTCAGGTTTTTTGTTGTTTAGTTTTGTGGTTTTATTTTTCCCTTTCCCTTCTGTAGGTTTACAGTGCAGTTTGGATAAAAGGAGTTATGGAACGTAGTGCCAGATTGGGTGAGCAGAAATAAAACCCTTCCAGTGAGATAGAGCCCAGTGGTTACAGTAACTGTGGTCCAGATAGCGCTTCACCAATTCCGTGGAGCATCACAGTTCTAAATCAATTTAAGGCGTAATGTCTTTGTAAGTGGTAGGAAGCGTGGACCAATCAGTTGACATCACTCTAGGAGACATCTGTTTTCGGAGTGCTTTGACTTGCTACTCTTGGTCATCTCTGTTTTTCTCTGTGCCACCACAGGTGTCTTAGAGTCGTGTACTGGAGACTTTGGATTTCCTACTATAGATGGAGACAGGAAGCCAGTGGTCTGAGGTTTAAATCAATTTCCGCTCTGTTGTAGCAAAGCCAGATTCTGACCTTGTTTAGGGAGCTGTTGTGAGTGTAAGCTTGGGGGCACCGGGTACGTGCAGACAGAAACACAGCTAAGTGGCGTGATGGCTGTGGGCTCAGTAGCCTTTTGCAGATACCACTGTGCTGTCTGGAGGTGTGGTTGCTCCTGAGCGTGTTCTTTCCTGGCCCTCCCCAGCAAATTTCCTGATAGAGTGCCTTCAGTCTTAATGAGCTCTGTTAGCTTAGTGAGTCCCAAACTGCTGAATGTAGCTGAAATGTGGTGGGGATGGCTTGCAGAAGGTTGAGGTTTGGTGATGTCTGTCGAAGGTGGGGATTATAGAGTTGCCTGCAGTGGTTTCCGCTGTTCTGAAGGTTGCCAGTGTTTTAACGCTTGTTCTTTGGCCTCTTGCCTTGGTCTGAGAACGAACCATGGGGGGAAACCAGTGATAAATTTTGCTTGTGGAAAGTTGACCTGAATGGAGATGTTGAAGTTTACTAACAGCCCACAAACAGCAGTTGTTTACAAGTGTTCAAATGTTTAAAGAGCTACTCCCTATACAGCTTGGGTTGTAACACTGAACACAGAGCCTGCTTTCTATAAGTTGTGTTTAAATGAGGAAGTTGCTTTGATACTGTGGTGAACTTCAGATGGCTTAAAGACTTCTGGATGTAGAAGGAGCTGCTTTGTCCAGGTGTCACGTGCTGTATATTGGTAGATGGTGATTCTGTTCCTTGCTTTACTGTTACCTTGCTAAAATACTTCATCTGCATGGTCATTATTATTTCAACTTGTGAAGGGATTTTGAGAGTCTCTTCTATTTCAGTTGTGTTCTCTGCAGTTCTTCTGTCACCTTCTCATTACTGCTTTGCAGACAGGAGCGGCTTCTGTAGCGTAGAGCAGATGGATTTGGAGTTGTACTTCTCTCCGAGCACTGAGCCTAGTAAAGCTAGGTCGAAGAACCACTAGCCATACATAAACCCAACAGCAGCAAGATTAAGGCTGCTGTCGCTGTATGGTGTATATATTATGGCGAGAGGGAATGGAATTCTGCTGCTCAGGAACCGTTGTGTTTTCAAAGATGTCTGGAGCTTTAACAAAAATGACTGTTTACATAAATTTATAAAACCACAGAATAACATTGGTTTGAGCTTAGTACTTAAGTTGCGTTACCTCTAGACTGTCCAAGACAGTGTTATAAACGCATCTGTAAATATAAGCCATCCTAATACACATATATCCCATCAAATAGTCATCTTACAGTACTGATTCCTTCCCCCAGCTTGTACTGTTCCTGCTCCTGTTAATAAAAGTGACTGAATTCAAGCTCCTGCTTCTGAAGGCTGGTGATAACTAAGTTCTTGTGGTCATTGCTCATATGGAGATGTGACAGCATGAAGAGTAATGTCAGAAGGATGCGGCATGCTTAGGGATACTATGTGAGCCATGCGTAGCAAGGTAGGCATCTGTCACGTTAATGTAACTTAGGAAGCTACAGGAGAAAGGTTTGGGGTCCAGTGTTTATTTTAGGGAACTGAATGGAAAGTTAAAAATAAGATCTGTAATAATAACAATAATAACAATGAGTAAATGACTCAGGCTTTCAAATCCAAAATTGAATTCCTAGATGAATAGGATTCGCCTGTTCTAGAAAGTGGTATTTTTTTCCTCAAGGACTGGCAAAGCTGGAGAGAGAAGAGCGAGCAAATAAAGAGAGAAGAAATGGGAATACAGCAAAGCCCAGGAAATGGAGGGGAAGACGGGGCTTTAGGGCTGCTTGACAAGGCTGCTGTGTGGTTATTTTACGTAAGGCAAGTAGTTTATGCAGTCAGCTGCAGATGTACTACGTCTTCACTGCTGGGAGACCCGTATCTCCTGCGTGTGTATTACGTGTAGGTACCTCTGTAAATAGGGCTGGGAGAGTCTCCACACTTAAATACAGCTTCAACAAACAGGAGTAGAAGGCTTTCAAAATCAAGGGGGAAAATGACGAGTTCGTGATGCCGGCGTGTTTTTTATTGTCAGCATCACAAGGCCTGGAGCACTTGGAATGACCGTGGCTGGTAGGGAACACTCTGTAACAATCTTTCTCCCCGTGTCTAGATTTCCCAGATTTGCACAAGCCAATAAAACCAGCTTAATTACCGTCTGCCGCTTGAACTGCGTCTTCGCTCCTGCGTGTTTGTGTTCTGACAGCGGTAGGGCCAGCAGCAGTGCGAAGCTGGCTGGCTGGCATACAAATTCCAGTCCCCTCCCTGTTAAGGAGGGGAGCTTTGTGTGCTCTTTGTGTGCAGCAGTATTGCAGGTCTGGTACTTGGGAGAGAACAAGTCACCAGCTGGCTCTTGCAGCGCTTCACAGCGCAGGAGCGCAAAGTTTTGCCGCAAGGGTAACTCCTTTCCTCCTGTGTTGAGCGTATTGCATCCTGTCCCAGTATTTCTGAGGAATTAATATGCATTTTAATGCCCTCTCCTAGCAGAGAAGAGATTTATTTAAAGGACTTCTGGAATGACTCTTGAGAAGTAAATTGACCAGTAGGAATGCCTTATCCCAGCTGCCTTTGGTTTTGTTGCCTAGTCACTTCTGAGAGACGGAATGAATGCAGAGAATCACTCTTGAAAGTGAATGAAGAAAAGGGAAATGAAGTCAATAGTAAAACCGGTCATGGTAACTTTAAAGTATACAATCCTTGTGTTCCCTTCCCCCTCCCTACATACATAAATTAGGGATCAGGCTGGAATGCAGAGGGTGTTTTCTTTTACACCGTCCCTACTACACAGTGCTTGCTGTTTTGCGCTCTCATTCTTTCCCCGGTGCGTATAGTTGTGGTATCCTGTGTTGGGAGCTCTCTTCCCTGCGCACACACGTAGAGTCACTCTTTCTTAATCTTATTTAAGCAGCCTTCCTGTTCCCTTTGAGATTAACACTTTACTATCTAGCTTCAGAGACGTAATACACAATATATTAGAACTGAGAACTGTGGTAAATCAAAATCATGCAAACAATGGGGTGCTGTTGGCATGACTCGGACATTCAGAGTGCATTGTGTAGCTTCTCAAAATATTTGAAGCCTTGGAGGGCCTTTTGTTTTCTGTCTAGGATCTTTGGTTGGGTTCCCCCCCCCCCCAATTAAGGACGTATCTCCAAAACAGAGTTGTTACTGGAAACAAGAAAGTCCACTAAAAGTCACCATTTTCTGTCATTAGTTGTGACATGAACTTGAGTTTTTGGAAGTTGCATCTGTTGGGCAGTCTGAAGGAAGAATCATAGAATTGTTAGGGTTGGAATGGACCTTAAAGATCACCCAGTTCCAACCCCCCTGCCAATGGCAGGGACACCTCCCACTAGAGCAGGTTGCTCAGAGC
>JAAGNO010010130.1:106279-120196 GCA_033439905.1 Ceryle rudis | reverse complement strand
TATCTGTCATCTTATTGTTTCTGTTTGAAATTATAAGATCATATAAAAATATTATAAATAATATTAAAGTTATGTGGCCATAACAAGAGTGAAGCATTTAAAGCACTGAAAATCTTTTAATAGGGATCTAGACAAGCTGAATTCTTTTGTCTTGCAGTCATAAAAGCTATAGAGTGCTATTAGAACAAATGATCTGAAAAAAATGAAGAGTATAGATATGAGGAAGGAGACAAGGCACTGAGATTGTTTGGTGAGGTAACTTACTTGTGTCCTAATTTCCATTAAGAATACTGAATAATTATTACTATTCTACATATTCAGGAGTTTGAAAATATGTTAACATATATTTTTCCAAGTGCCATGAAAGAATATCCATTTGAAAAGCCTTTTATGCATACCATCTTGTATGATTTTTTAGATTTAATTTTCTTTTTTCTGTATTCCTATCTTTAATTTGAATTAATCAGAGCTTATTATGAAAAGCAAAATAGTTCTGCACTGGATCATATGGTTTAATAATAAGAATAGAAAACAGATCTTACTTTATGCCACTCTAGCTGTGCTGAAATAAATTTCCAGTTCACAATATCTTCGTATATTCAGATTTTCTGAATATTTAAAAAAAAATACATATCTTGAAATTGCTATAAAGTTTAGTTCAGTACAAGGGGACTTTTCATAATGCAAAGTATTGATGTAAAAATATTTGCTTCAGACACAAGGATAAGCAAGGCTCACAGTGCCTACAGTTTATTTTCATATTTGTGGTGCTGTTAGGATTACTTCAGGGACATTGTTAGACATGTGTTTAAATTTCATTTTTAGTAATGCTGCTTTCTGAACAGACATGTACAACACAGTCTTAAAAATACTATAAAGATACATGTCTACATGAGAGTATATTCAATACTATTGTGCATAGGATATGAAGCAGATGGTATTTTTTGTAAGTTATTCATGAAGGATATGCTTTGTATCACCACTTGAAAGAATTAAGTATTTTGTTTGCTAGTCATACCCTGTTAAAATCTTTTTTCACCCTTTTGGTCTTGGTATATGTGTCCAACGGGATAAAATTCAGCCTTTCAACCATATGTGTTATGCAACACAGAGATAGTAATATGATTTTTTTTTTACTTTTCCAAAGTAACTTTCATAATTTTGTTCTGTGTATAATTCGTGACTTTGTGAGCCTGTGGTAGCTGAAGTCCTACAACTTTTCTTTTTTAGGAGTTTTAAAATTAATGTAATCATTTTCATCATCAGAAATAGAAGAGATTTGGAGAGATATTTGAAAATGCCTTATTCCCTAGCAATACATTTTAAAAAGTGGTAAAAATTAACTTAGGTTTAGTTAAATATGAACTTATTTCTGTACTCGAAAGAAAGTTTTAGAAAACATCCATTAGATTGCCTTCCACTGCCTGAATGAACGCAGTGACCAGAGTGGCTTGCTACTTACAGATCTCTGCCAGAAGTGTATCTCAACCTGCAAGGACCTATTACATGCAGCAATAACCTAACATAGTTGTTATCATTTCCAAACAGAAATAACTTGCCCTTTCCAGCTGTTTTATTTGGAATGACAGATTTCAAGCGCAGTGCCATCCTCCGTAATTAGGAGGCCTTAAAGATATTAGCCTGGGGGTTTTTCAAGAGAAAGGTATTCTCCAGCAAAAACATATTTTATCTCCAATACAAGTATGCTTTCGTGGTCTAACTGCAGTTAGTTATTATAGACATACACATTTAGCTTTGGGCAAACACCATGAATAACATTTGTATTCAAGACAATAGGCACTCATCAGTGTAAATTCCTGTCTACTATGCACGGTGCATCTTTTGATCTTTTAGAAAGAGCTGGAAAATTGGATGGTATTTGCAAAAGTCTTTCAGCTGAGAAATGTCAATACAATAATCGTGTTGAGACCAGTACATGGAATTGACTTCTTGGAGGGGCCACAGGGATGGTTACAGGTGTAGGAATGAATTGTGTAGCTCTTAATTACATAGACCAAAGTTCACAGATGAGAAATTGTGCACAGGCTCAGCATCTCCAGGCTGTACCAAAATCATCTGACATGGCGAACGGGAGTGGAAATACTGGGATACAGGTTTGCACAGTTATTTTATGCAGTGTGTATGGAAATGCTTTGTAAATACTTTGCCTTCAGCACACTAGCAAATACATAAAGGCAACAATGAAGTGTGATTGCACTGTTACGGTTGGTGCATGTTAACAAATGGGAGTAAAAGCATAACATAATTTCTTACTGTAACATCCTTTCATGGTCTGGCTCCCCACAAACACTTTTCCTCTGCGGATTTTTGCAAATCTGCAGTGTTTAATGTGTCTCTCTGCAGGTCACTGCTCCCTATCCACACTACTTCCATAAATAAATAGAAATAATTGCTAGTTGTTTAAAATTATTATCATTCATCTATTGCATGTGTTTGTTATTAATCCATTAACTTCAAAACATTACTGTCATTTTATGTTTTTTTAAATACATCTGGAAGAAGCAATCTAATGAGTATACATGTCTTTTCTCCTTAGACTTCGTTACTCTGAATGTAGCATTCTTCAAAGTCTATTCTTTTAATAATCCTATCAAAATATCAGGACATTTGTGAAGTACAAATGCAAGTGCTGTACTCAGTGTAATATTGCAGGATTGCCAGGGTAAGCTGATGGTTCATTAAAAGGCTGGTTTTAATATAAGAGAGAAGTAATCAAGAAGTGGAAATGAGAAAATAATCCAAATGGAAATACAGGGGAAGGAGGAAAAAAAAAAAAGGCTTAAGGGAACATGTAATGTCAGTGCTTCCTTGCTAAGGAGGTGAGCATACCATATGTAGGAAGGAGAAAGTGGTAGATAGGTCACCCAATGCTAGGAATACTAAAGACAGGTTTTCCTGATATCAAATTAAGATCTTCAGTTTAACTGATTGATATGTGACTTTGCTGTTCCTGGTGTAGCCAGCAGCATGTAGGAATTTAATAGTGCTTGCTTGAGCTGTAGAGGAGCACTTAAAAATAATTTCTTGGTCGTTTGCACATTAATATCTTTCTATAATTTTTAGCAAAGTATTCTTAGGAAAGGTTCCGTATTTGGTGGCCATAGTGTAGAGAACGTGATGATGCTACAAGAGCTGCTGAAGCTACACATATCTAAAGATGACATCTGATGCTTGAGACTGTTGTGTTTTTTTTCAACACACGGGCTCTTTTTAGCTATAGAGTGTACCCTTTAGCTCTTTAAAATTATCATGTGTGAGTTCTGGAATAGAAATATTGCATATTTTTTATTTTGGATTCTGTAAGTATTAAGCAAAAACAATGGTTAAAGAATAGCAAAAAAACCCAGAAGATAGAGATCGTTTTACAATAGATTTCAAGACAGTGACATAAAAATATATGTAGGGGCATATCAGATCAGACCAAATTTTCAGTCAACTCATATCTTGACTAAAATGGATTAATAATAGGGTATTGACAGCCTAGGGAGGATTCTAAGCTGAAAGCCATATTGCACAGAATATTTCCAAGGAATTCCTGAGCCATAATGGTAGGTTTCTATTTAATGAGTCTCAGGGTTTTCTCTGAATGTGTCCAGTCAATTTTAGAACCTTTGTAAAAAGTTTACGAAGAGATTCTTACCTTAATTTCATTTTATGTGACACAGGTTGTCTTCCTTTCCTTCCCCTTCCCTCCTTTCCTCCTCTCTCCGATCCTCTCTCTGTTTTTTTTTACAAGACAGAGTAAAGCAGAATTAGGGAGATTACATTTGTTGGCAGATGTCACACAGGATTTGCCATTTCCCAACTCCTAGCTTTGTACTGAATCTTCTTAAACAAATACGATGTAGCTTTCAGTTTACATTCTGCAGTCATTCTGTAGTTCTTGCTGTAATTCCTTACCACAACACATCTTTATTGGGTGTGTGGTGGAAGAAATAGTATTAACTGCCTCCCCCTGCTGTTTGGAGAGCTTAAACAGATCCACATCTTCTCTGAATGATGATGTTTTGATGCTAGGTATTTGTTGCATGGACAATTCTTGACAGAGTACTTATTTGAAGAAAACTCAAACTTTGGGCCTTGGCACACAGTGGTACTTGTGTTGGGAATGAAATCAACTCAGACAGTTGATTGCTGTCTAGGTAAAAATGGGAGTCTTCATTGCAAGGGTCTTTGCAATGGTATTGTTAGATTGGACAAGACTCCCCAGATGACTCTTCTATTGACTTGTGGTACCACTTGACCACTCCAGTGCATGCATGGTCCACTTTCAGGAGCTATCTTAAGTGACATAAAACCCATCTTCATCTTAAAAGTACATGTGGAAGACTGTCCTACATGAACGTTGCTACATCTGTGGCAAGCTTCTACAGGTTATTTTCAAGTGGCTTTCCTGTGTATGATTTGATCAGTTCACCATCAGGAGCTGACTGGGACACTCTACTCAAGATATTAAGACATTTACGTTCATAAATTGAACAAGGCATGGCAGGAGCATCCTGATGGAAATTCTACAACTGTCTGAAATTCTCACCAGGAGAATTTTGTAGCTGTAACTCTTCAGTCAAGTGTAACTGTAGATCTTCAGTCAAATAATTAATTTTGATGCAAGGTGGCTTGAAGTTTGGTCAGTCACTTAGCTTCAAGTCAGTCCCTTGTCTCCAGCCAGCCCATTTGCTCATCTGTGCAGAAAACTGGCCTGGGAAGTCCCGGGCCGCTCAGGGAAATCTTATAGGGTGCACACACAGGCACAGCCATCATATCCAGCTGCACCACTGTTGAAACTGTGGACAAACTTGAGCTTCACGCTTGAAGTTTACCTTCTATATAGCCTGTGCCACAGAGGAACAACAGGGAAAGGTGCCTCAGATGGGAAGGACATGAAAACTATCGTGTACTTTCCTGCTCCCCCAAACTGCTGTTACCTCCTGCAAACTGTTATTTAATATCTGCAACCAAATTGCCCATCTACCCACAGAGCCAAAATATTTTGTCTTCTTCCACTTACTAATGTGACAGTGATTCTATTCATAGTTGCTGTAAAAAGTCTCATTGTCCCACCAAATTCTTGCTTTATGACACTGTGGCATAAAGAAAAACTCTGGATTCCAGATAATATTTGCACTAGCATTCTTGGATGCCTATCTTTAGGTTTAGAGGATTAATTAGATAATGGCCCATGGTTCTTTTTGCTAAATTATGTGAGTTTTGCCAGTTACCGAGTATTAGAAATGGGTCTAGTCAGTACAGAAAACTCTATGAGAAATAGCAGTGAAGTCTTTTAGTGTTATTACGTCATTAAGAGCATGCCTCCTGATTTGTCTTTAAAATAAATTTTGGATTAAAATATGCACACAGCATCACTCAGAAAAACCTTATAGTATATATCTCTTGCTAGTGAGAGCTGACAGTGACCCAGTTCTCAGGTCAATCACCAGTCTGTCTGGTTTGCACTCATAAATTTAAAACACCGTTAAAGAGCCTTGCAACAGTTAGGCCTACTCTTCCATGTCCTCTCATGTTAGTGAGGATAATTCAACTAACAGATGAAGCTTCATTTTGAATCATCTGCCTGAACTGACAGTTTGACATTGAAAATGAAATGGTTGTTGCATCAGAATAAATATTTTAAAACCGTATCATTCACTTTGCTAATGTCATGATTTTAAATTTAAAATATAGGGTCAGCACTGTTTCAGAGAGCTCTTTTTTTTTTTTTTTCCCCACTTTGACTTTTACTGGCCCAGATAGGTTGCCATTTATAGTGTCATTATTATACTTTAGCAATACTGATAGATGTTTCTTTCCCACCTCTACAATTCCTGCAAATAAATAAATAATAAAAATCAGTTTTACTGAAGTGTTACACATTACTGTATCCTTGCCTGCCAGTCTTTCAGTAATGCACAGAATGTCACTGTGACTATTCCGAAGTTCTTACAGAGGTGGTGCACTTGGAAATACATTATTCCAGGCAATTGTTTCTCTACTGAATATCTGGGATTTTATGAAAATCTCCAAATTGCCATTTCCTTAAGGATGCTACTTAAAATGACAGTTTTTTAACTGTTAGATTGGTGACAAGATACCACAGATGGAATATTTGGTATCTCAAAAAAATATTTTGTAAATCTTCTACCACTCTAGGAATGTTAGCTCTTGTTTACTACACTGAACTTCAGAAACAGCTAGTAACATGTCACAGCTGAATTATCCTCAGACATGAATGCTGGTTAAGTGCCCACCTTGCTGTCAACAGTTTTAGTTGACACAGTAACTTTTTTTTTTATTTTTTAATCTGAGCAAAATTTAACACAACCTGGAAAGTTGACCTCTTCCTAATTGGCAGATAAGCCTGGGAAATGCTGTATCTTGTATGCCAGAGAAAGAACACAAAGACTGCCAACAAATATGAGTATAAATTGGTATGAACTACCATATGTTTGCCTAGATAAAGAGTATATCTGAGATATATTTAAGCAATTAACCATGTCTCTCAGTTTCTGGTCCCAAGGCCTTTATAGATTTGTCTTTTCTGCCTTGCTTCTCTTCCTGGGTTTTTTGGGTTTTGCTTTTTGTGGTGTTTGGTTTTTGTTTTTTGGGTTGTTTTTTTTTTTTTTTTAAGTAGATGATTCCAGTCTTGCTGCTGTGTCACTAATTGGTTTTGTTGCTGAAGTAGCATGATCTAAAAGTAAAACATTCTGTACTTGAAACAGACCTCTCACCTGTACTTCAGTATTGCTGAAGACATACTCTCTTACATTTTTTAAAACCTCTACAAACCTTTACTTTAATTGTCAAAATCTTTTGAATTAGTGCAGAATATATTCACTGGTCCATAGGGCTTTTTCCATGATTGAATTTTCCGTATGTACTTCTAATGACTTGTGGTATAGAGATATTAAAACTTGATGGCCCAGTTGTACAACATTTTGTACAAAATGTTTTTTGAATGTCCTACATTTCATAACTTGGCTCATAACTTTTCATAAACAGGCTCAAGCTTACTACTTGCAGCTAGTAATTCTAGCATTCATTTGCCACCCTTTTCCTGGCCTTCTCCACATTACTGGGGCCCTTGTGCCATCCTTCTAAGTCTCCAGTTTTTATTATGCGGAAGTGCAGCATCTCCTAATTTCCTACCTCTCCCTCCTGCATTGGTGATATTTGTTCCTTCATCAGGGTGAGCAGCTCCATGTATGCATCCATCCCCACAATAATATTTAAACCCTTTCCCTTCAATTTTTATGCTCCCCACCTCTTTTTGAAGGTTTCTTTGCTGCCACATGGGGATGTTGACAAAACTCAAATGTGCCTCCTGATGGCAGCTTTCCCTAACACAGATTCCTGAGTCTACCTCATCCAGAACATCTGGAAATCTGTTCCTTATCTCCCTAGTGATGGTGGCCATGCAGGGTGGACTTTCAATGTTCATTCAATAAAAGGAAAATGGGGTTTCTTCAGAAAACACCTCTTTTCTGTCACTCTTCCCCTCTTTTGTCCATGGGGATGGGGAAACCAAAGCCTGTTTAAGTGCTTTAGTTCTAGTTTTAACTAAGACATAGTTTTCCTTCTGAACAGAGCTTTTTTCTCCAAGCAAAAATCATTGACAAGATTCACATTATAGATATAAAATTTAAGATGTATCTGATTAATCTATACAGTAACTTCTTAAGAGTCATGGATATAGCAGAATTGTGAACAAAACCAAGGGGTGTATTTTCCAGCTATGCATATTTTGATTAAGCTGTTTTCACTCACTAACATCATGTGAGTAATAATATCTGAATGATGTTGCAGTTGTTTTTCATAAAGAAACTCAGGAATTCTGGTCTGGAATGAACAGCCAGAAGAAGAGTCAAAGTAGATTGCAACTGTAAGAAGCAGAAATCTGTATAGGGTGGTAGGAATTGATCAGGCAGTTATTGCCAGAAACATGAAAAACACAAACACATCTATATTCGCAAATAAACCAAAGTAAATATGTCAGCATATAGTACAGAACAAACTGGTTTGTTCTGTTTTGTTTTTTAATTAGTGTTTAAAGGGCAGTTGTCCAGAATACAGATTATCTAAGAGTGCAATAAAGACATTTTTCCAAGGCTAATCTAATCTCCCATTGACAGCACTGTACAACTATAATGTCTAATGGCAGCCACTGCAAAAATGCTGAAGCTGGCAACATCGCACACTTACTCTGGAATCATGGAGTATAACTTGCAATTAAATAATTTAAAAGCAATGCAGCTGCATTTGTATGATGCCATGTCCAAACTGTATTCCTGCTGAGAAATGTCCTGTCTTAGGTGTAAAGTTGCATTTTTGTTAGGACGTGCATCACGCTGAGCACGTCTAATGACTTCCCTTTACTTTCTATTTATGATGAATAATAAGTTATCCATATCCTCAAAAGTCAGTTGCTGTTAAAGGTCTCTGAGTCATCTAAATTTGCAAAGAAACTTATTTTCTGTGCTCCAGCAGAACATTCATAAAGTTCAACAAGCCCAAGTCTTGCACCTGGGTTGGGGCAATCCCAAGCACAAATATAAGCTCTGTGTTGAGTGGATTGAAAGCAGCCCAAAAATGTGCACTTGAAGCCCAGAAAACCAATCACATCCCAGGTTGCAACAAAAGTGTGGCCAGCAGGTCAATAGAACTGATTCTCCACCTCTACTCTGCTCTCATGAGACCCCCCCCGGAGTACTTAATTCAGCTCTGGGGCCCCCAGTATAAGAAGGACACAAACTTGGAGCAATTCCAGAGGAGGGTCACAGAGGTGATCAGAAGGATGGAGCACCACTCTTATGAGAACAGTTGAGACAGTTGGGGTTGTTCAGCCTGAAGAAGAGAAGGCTCCAGGGAGACCTTACAGTGGCCTTCCAGTACCTAGAGGTCTCCCTGGAAAGCTGGAGAAGGACTTTTTACAAGGTCTTGTAGTGATAGGGCAAGGTGTAATGGCTTTAAACTGAAAGAGGGTAGATTGAGATTAGATATGAGGAAGAAATTCTTCTCTGTGAGCGTAGAAAGAGGTTACCCAAGGAGGCTGTGGATGCCCCAACCCTGGAAGTGTTCAAAGCCAAGCTGGATGGAGCTTTGACCAACATGGTCTGGTGGAAGGTGTCTGCCCATGGCAGGGGGGTTAGAAGTAGATAATTTTTAAGACCCCTTTCAAACCATTCTATGTTTCTATGATTGATTCTATAATTCATCTTTGGTCAGCTACATTTGGGTAAGACCTCTCAAAGATGAAAGCTGACGTATTTGTCACTTGCAGGGCAATGTCTCACTGGGAGACATCAACAACATAAATACTGTACTGGGAAAAAATTAAAGTGTAATTGTTGCTTATGTTGATATGAAGCATTGCATTTGTCTTCTCCACACTAATTGTTTAATTCACATTTCTGTGCCTGTCATCAAGCATAGAATGCACAGAATCTTGCATCACAACAAACTGGTAAGTGAATCGAGTTGTGCAGAGACAGGTTGTTGTGCTGGAGAGCTGTTCCTGAAGGACATGCCAATCTGTGCATTGTACTTGTATGTAATTCTGCCGTGACTAGACAGATGGGTGGCTATAAATGAAGTATCTTCTTATTCCCTCTGAGACATATGCAGTAATGTCCTTCTTTAGATGTTCTGTCATGGCAGTGCACACAATTAGCTACAGAATATTAGTTACTCTGCAGGATGTAAATCAACATCTTTCTGTAAGTGTAGTAAAGGCACAAACCTATCAAATGGTACTGAGATACCAGATATTCACACATACCCAGCTTGTAGTGATTTGGTTGCTCACCAGCTGAGTCAGGGGGAGAGAATGTAATGAATGGACAGTCTTATGTTTATTTGTAATGAAGCACAATTTAATGTTTTCATCTCCTTGCCCATTTAAATGCAAAAGAGCACATTTCACTTTGTAATGAACCACATACACTGATATACAACTTCACTGAAATATCAATTTCTTCCAGAGCTTCTCATTGAGATGTAATAGCTTCACAGTAGAGACTGACATTGTGGTTAAACACCAGTAAGGATCTAAGTCAGAAGTAGACTTTTCTTTAATGTGCTTTATATAGAAATGATAAATACTTCCTGCTGTTAAATTTAATATTTTTTTCAACCTGGAGGACTTCCCCAAAATTCTTTGTGACCCTAGCTACACCAATAAGTGCCTGGCTACTGTTATGAGCTTGCTGGGTAGAGTCCTTTAATTGAACAACAAACGGATTTGATTAAACACCTTAATCTGATAAATGAATATAAAGAAGAACCTGATCTCTGCCAGTGATCATCAATAAACTGAGGATCTGACATTTTGTTCTTAGACATGAAAGCTAACTCATTTCTTTTGCAAAATCTTGCTTTGAATCTGAAAACCTTGTGGGTGCCTTGAACCACTGAGAATCAGACTCTAAACTGGGACCTGAAACTGCAGGCCATGAGATAATTTTTGAAGCACAGAAGGCCTTTTATAGCCTCTGCAAAATGCTTACCTTTCTCAGTCACTGTGCAAATGTAGCAATCCTGTAGATTATTTTGTTCTAAGCCATGTTATGGAAAGATCTAGATCACTTTTTTTGTATCGGTTCTGTCTGTAACAGGTAGTCCTCGCATTTCTCAGACAGGATAAAATTAATAACCCTGTAAAGGAGCTAATTTCTCTCTATTAATTATAAGGTAGCATAGGGTTGACTAGCTAGATAAAGATGTCTGAAAGCTTGTTGTGTAAATTAATGTTCGATAAGCAAAACATTTTAATGGTTGCAGTCTCTGTCTTCATAATTGACTCTCTGTTAGCATTTCACTCAACAAAAAAATAAATTTATTCTAAAGCTTGGTTATGGCTTATGGAAGGACTAAGTTACCAGCAATTTTTAAATCATAATAAAAGCTCATAAATTTCTTGGATCACATATACTTTTTTTTACTGCATTCAGGCAGTACTCATACCCATAAACAGATCTTCCTCTCGCCTACTCCTAGGTAACAGTTCTGTATATTCAGGTCTGCTTTATTTTAAGGTTTCTCTTGATATGTGATCAAGCACCAAAAATGTGCATCCAAATCTTACAATTTATCACGTTAATCCCTTAGGGATGACAGACAATGCTATGTTCTTTCCTGTTTCCACAAGGACTTGCTGTTAAGCCTTGATGATACTGTAAAAGTAGGAGAAAGAAAATATATAATTTCATTTAACATGAAAAGACATTTGAGAAAATGAGTCTTCCTTATGATATTCCAGGCATGATCTTGAGTGTTAGCTCAGTATTTCTGGAAAGCCAGAAAACTGATCTCCATATCAAAATCAGATAGAGACCTTTTAGAGCAATGCAAGCCAATTTTTAAGACACTTCAGGGAGTCTTGAGAGTGGATAAAGCAGTTTATGTAGATATCCCTACTATACCCTCCTGTCACAGTTGGAAATGTTGTTACTTATGGTAGATTTCAGAGTAACTGTGTTTTCCAAGTATTTTTTTTTCAGTCATATGGTAACAAGTTGATTAAAGTTGTGGGGGGTTTTTTTGTTTGTTTGGGTTTTTTTTTTGTTTGTTTATTTATTTCATATCTACTTCACAAACTAGGCTCTAGTTTTGGAAGAATTTTCTGGCTTGTGATTGTTAAGACAAGCAGCCATGTCTTCTGGAGCACAAATGTTCCTTTCAAGTATTAATTATTTGTTCTTCTACTTAGGGCAGCTTTTATGGTTGTCCAGTGGGGGAATTATAGAAAGGTTAAGGCTTTAGTATTACCCCACATGAACTCAGGCCTGTTATATTACCGCAATACTGCAAAATTTCAAACCATCTGTTAAGTTCCTTCTGAAATTTCTGACTCAGGTAAGTTCTTGAAAGAGAACAAACTCACCCTATCTCCAAGCTTATTCTACCATAAATAACACGGAAAAATGTTTAATAACTTAAGCATTACCATCATCTTGTGTTGGATTTTCTTCTCTAAAGAAGTTTTAAAAAAATCCAAAACCTACCAAACAAGCAAAAAACAAAACAAAACAACAACAAAACAAAAAACCTACCCTCAAATCCAGATTTGTATTGTAAAGAACCATTGACTTCTCATGCTCTTTTTCATTCTTGTGTTGTCTGTAGTACATTTGTTCAGCTCTAGAAAGATCTCAAAAGCAGGAATGCTAAAACAGAAGCACCTGCAACAGTTCTTCTCAGGAATTAATTTTCATTGCTGGTAACAGAAGTGATCTCTCATTCAGCCTGTGCAGAAATTGATGTAAGTATGACAAACCCAAATATGCACTAGTAAGATTAGAATCATATAAAGTTCTTCATTTCTTCAAGTCATTTTGTATCACCTCGGTGTTCATTTTGTAAACTTAAATGTGAATTACTACTTTGAAACAAATTAGGTTTACTTCCAATAAGTTTGAAAATGGGTAAATAGCCTGACACAATTTTTAAATATGTTGCATCTAGCTATGTCTAGGTGTAATAACCAGGTTAAAAGTAGCAAGTCATCCAGTAACTCTTTGTCTAATTCCTTAAATGTACATAGGCTGGTAGTGGAAATATCACTCTACATTTCTCAGTACAGCCTTTGCATTCATTTCTCTTGCCTGACAGTAGCTTCATCTCATGCTTGGCCTTTGGCCAACTCAAATTAACTACTTATACTGAAGCATGTATTACAAGAATTGTGACAGATCTGCATATTATTGGTGAGTTTTTGGAGAAAGGCTTGCACCCTAGAGGTGTAACATGTCTAGCCAATTTGGATTGACTTAGGAACACTGTTACTGTTCCTTACAACCATTCATTCTGGCTGTAAATCAAAGAAAGATCTTCATCTGGCAAAATAAAAATAAATAAATAAATAATTCAAAAGAGAATTTTTGAGTTGGAACAGCATCATATCTCTTTTTTTGAATGTCAGTGTATTATGAATAGATGTCTTATAAATACAAAATCTGTTAAAGTATTATGGCAAGCTCAATTTTGTATCCAGATGACAGATGCTGTATTTGTGAAACATGATTTCTGAGCTTTTAGATTCAAGTTAATAGGTCACTTCCATTAGAAAATTCAGAACAAAATTTTGACTAGCATTGGTTATTTCATAGAAATCTTTCTAAATTATGACAGGCAGGCTGTTGGTCACTTCATCAGTTCCTATGATGATTTTCTACAAAACCGTTTGAAAACTGCTAATCCAATCAAGGTTTAGTGTTGTTTTAAAAGTCAGCTTCTCGTTTTCTCAGAAACCACCAGATGCTACTTTGATTGCCCTCGCATCTCTCGTCTTTTAGTCTTATTTAAAATAACTGTGTCCATTTTGGAGTTTTTAAAACACACTTGCATCTGCTCTTTTGTGGTTCATCAGAAAAACCTGCTCACAATTTTATCTTCTTAAAAATAAAATCCATGTCTCCTACCAGCATTTCCCTTTCTTGATGTTAGAAGTTAGCTAGTAATTAGAGTCCTGAGGATCCTTTTGTTAGAGGAGAAAATGACAATGAGGTTGAATCCCTTTTTGTACTTTCTTTGTGAAATAAATAGGGTTATGTCAAAGTACTGTTCCTGAAGCACAGTATGTTAAGGAAATGTGCTTTTATTTGCAGATTCAGTTCTTCCACCTAGCTGCTTTGTTGCCTGCTGCCTCTGCTTCTCTCTACATTTTTTTAATCACCCTGCCTCAGAGATAGGCAGGCCTTTGTACAGTCCAGCGGAGCTGTCAAAACAGTGTGCCCACATTTGCCTCGTGCCTGCTTTTGAGCAGAGCTGTGGCTTAGATTTGTTCTGTCCTGTTCTGGTTGTCTCTTTCCCTGGAGCTGCTCAGGGGCTATTCCAACCATCTGGAAAAACAGCATTGGCAACAGCCCCTCATTTCCAAGTCATTTAACCAAAGCTTAATCTATC
>JAAGNO010010130.1:86980-106179 GCA_033439905.1 Ceryle rudis | reverse complement strand
CTATTCCAACCATCTGGAAAAACAGCATTGGCAACAGCCCCTCATTTCCAAGTCATTTAACCAAAGCTTAATCTATCCGTATGAAGCAGAACTGGGGTTGGGCAAGATGACCTGCAGAGGTCCCTTCCTATCTCAACCAATCTATGACTAATTCTGTGATTGTGAACAAACTCTGTACAGAGATTCCCAGATGGAAGATGTGGTGGCCCTCAGCTATCTACATAAAAAAAGTGAAACTAGATACAAATCTCCAGACAGTGACACACTGAAGACCTAATTGCTGTCTGCAAAACACTGTCTTACTCCTTGCTGACAACAGTGGACATGTCCCAACTACATCTCTTCTAACACTTCATTTAGGTTGTATGACTCCCTTTATCTCCAGGTACAGATGGAGGTATTGGAGTACAACGGTTTTCATGAATTTGAAGGGACACATCTGATTTTAAAAGATGTGTTTGAAGGATTTCAATTACACTCTGGAACAAAACACATAGAAGCTGTCTGTGTTAATTCATCTTATTTGATCTGATGACTAAACAAACGCATCCCTGTGCCCTCCTTCGTAACTGATTTTTTATCTTTTCACATTTGTTTTCTTTCCATGGTATTCTACACAACTTCTGGTATTAAGAAAGTGTCGTAATCAGTTTAAGAATTGGAACAAAATAAAAGGCAATTTGAAATCTAAATGGAAATCTGAAATCTAAACATAAAGATATGTTCTATCTTTAATAGATAATTTAGAGTATAAATTTATATAGAGTTAGGATGAACATTAAGGATTTCTTTTTCATAATACCCCTATCTGAATAATTAGGGAATAGAAAGCAGATTGTAAGTCATATAAAGTTTTCTGTACCTGTAGGCAATATTTAGGTCTTGAAAGTGAAGCAAGAAAGGAAGCAATATTTTCACTCTTAAGAAAACTCTGGTATTTCAAAGTTTTTACCAGTACTGTACTGGAGTAAAACTAGTGTCTTTTGGAATGAAAACAGGAATATAAAGATGAAGTTATGTGTCTGAATCAGGGAGAACAGCAATGTTAACCTGTCTCTCAAATACCACATATGAGCTTTGAACCACCTGCCTATTGGATGTAGGTATATATGTGGTCCCTTTCATAGATGATGACCAGTAATTCCATCTTTGTTAAAAGCTTTCTCTGGAAAGCTTCAGTTCTGCAAGCCAAATGAGAAATTATTTTTGTCCAAAAATTCCAACCACCTTCATCTGCAATATTTTCCTTTGAAATACCAGACTAATTTTGCATACAAAAATGGACATCTACGCTTTTATTTTTTGCTGCTTTAAAATGCATTTTAAGTATTGGTTTCACATGTTACTACTTGAAAGGAACATAAAAACTAAAGTTTCTTCTTCAAATTCCCTTTTGTAACTGCTCCTCAGTCTTTCACTATGTTTTCAGTCAGTTGTTCTGTTTCCATGGAGCTGTACGAATTAGTAGACATCTGGGTAGGGAAACAAGAAAAAAAAGCACAAAACTAGAGTGTGTATCTTATCTGACATTTTCAGAAGAGAGTTTTCTTTCACTATCAGGAATGTAAAAATGGGCACGTTTTGAGTGTTTTCAAAGTTTTGATTGCTCTTCAGGCAGAAGTATCATTACTGAAGCACTTCAGCAGACCTCTTTTCTCCCTGTTGAATTGTAAGTGTTCAGCAGATTATGGCAGCTGCAATAGGATTTAGACTTCATCCCTTCTTTTGTTGAGAGCAAAATAATTCCCTTTCAGTGAAAACAGCATTAACCGTACTTTATATTTATGGGACTTGTATCATCTTTTTGTGTTTGAGGACATGGTAACACAAGATTTTCCTTGTTGTTCAGGTACACCGTGGCGTGATCACAATAAAAAGGTTCATCAATCTTTGTATGCCTATGCAATGACTCATCAGCTAATCAATGTGCTAATTTAATTGCTACTTGCCCCATGACAGGTTGGTAAAGATGCCATTGTGGTCCCCATAAATTAAAAATGGTATTGTGCTAATGTAATAGCAGTAGTGATTAATTATTCATAAATTCTTATTTATGTGATTATTCTTTTGACTGTGATCTAAGTTATATTTAAACCCTAGGCTCTATTTTTGGAAAACTTAATGGCAAAGAAAGAACTGCTATTTAATCTAAGGTGAATTGAATCTCTAAAGAATAAAGGGAGAAAATAAAAGGAATTGTGATACAGATCATATTATTTTCTTTAGGTCCATGGACCATTACATAATGAAAAGGTTAACAATTTGGCTATAGAATAACAAGCTTCAGATTGCTCTGCTTTAAAAATTCATTTGTTATCTTCTTGAATGCTGGAAACTACCTAGATGGCTTTTATATCCTTACAGCCCTCAAATAATACTGAGACATACATTAAAAAAAACCTAAAAAGGTGGGAGTTGTACCCATTAAAAATAATTCAGGACAGAAATAGCTATGTAGATAAACTAAGACTTTCTGTCTGTGGACTTTTGTACTTTGCAGTGATTTTTTGATGATTCTAGTAGCAGTATCTCTTGTAGCATGATAGGATTCTCCCTGCTACCCCTACATTTCCATCCCCAGACGACGTAAAGAGACTTTGAGGTATTTCATTACTGACACATATATAAAGGAGGGACACACAATCTCTCCATAACTCTGGGATGTGAGGTAATACCATCTGTCACGCTAGAAGGTACCAGAGTTGTTCAGGGTGAAAACTGATCAGGATCTTCCATTAGTGTGGACAGTGTGGATCCTTACTTGAGTAGCATTAAGGTTCTTTTCAGGTCAGGGAAGGTCCTGTGACCCAGGATCTCAAGCTATAGTATAGCTCTGTCTTCCGATTCCATTCTCCTTTTTCATTATATTCCTCAAGGAAAAATCTTTACCTAAAAATCTTGTTTCAGCTTCTTGAAAAGGTACATTGTAATTGCACTCACTTCTTTGGTCTCCCTAGTTTCTGGAGAATTGTATCAGAAATACAGGTTGGTGAAAAGCACAAAGTGCTTCAGCATAAGTGTTGGCATGATACCTGTAATACAGAAAAGGAGCCACTAGATATGGTAGCTCTAAAAGGAGCTGAAGGAAGAAAGATTGCAGATTTCCATCTGCTACTGAAATGTAGTTTTATCATTTCTCTTTAAGATTACAATCCACAGCATTCTTACTAAATTAAGATGAGTAAAAACTGCATAGTCTGAACCTTAGGAATATACTTTTTCTAAGAGCTGGCAAATATTCTAACCAGTATAATAAAATAGAAAGTCTTATAGGGGAATCACCAAACCTAGAATGAGTAAATTATTTTTGTGAAGAATCTTCAAAATCCTCTTTATTCCTGCTGCGATGGATTGCTAAGATAAATACATTCTGGCTATGAAAGAAAATTAGTAATATAACTATGTTAAAGAAAAAGACATGTTTTCTCTTTTTGATTAACAGTACGTAACATTTGTCCTGCACTGCCCCAAAGTGCAATTGTGGGCACTTCACATAGTCTTTTTTTGGATCAGAAACACAACATCCCTCCCCATCAGCAACATGAGAATAGTGAGGTTTGGGTTTTAATCCATGTAACTGTTAAAAAGGAAATGAACTCTTCCCCATTTACAATTTAAGGAGGAAAGAGGGGAAAAAAAAAAAAAAAGAGGCATATAATGTAATTACCAGCACTGGAATTTTGCCAGGATGATGGACCTTATTTCCCTGAAGTGTAATGGGAACCTCTAATTATAAGCAATGAGGACCACAGTTCCATATCTGACATAAAAGACTCTGCCTCCAGCAACATCAGCCCGGACATTTACACAGTACTGACTCAAAAATGCCATCTAATGACTCATATTCATATTTTCTGTTTATTTTGCTATGTACCTAAAGCTTGTCACAATATCTAAATAAATAGCATATGTATGTTTTAAAACACTTTGTTCTACAGTCAGTAAAACAAGATCAGACAGAACATATAATCCAGTCCATATTCTTTAAGACCATTTCCTAAGTGTAAGGAAAATGTAGAGTAATATTTTTATCTTTGTTCATGTGGTTTCATGAAAGAAAGTAGAATGGAAATGGTATTTTAATTGCAACAAGTTTAAAAAACATTTATGTATGAGAAACAGTTACAAATTCAGCAGAAATGAACTGTAAATTAGAAAGCGATGTGCCATCATACTATCCTGGCTAAAAATGTGTCAGAGACTCAGTTTTACAACTCACTAAGAAAAGATATAGCCACACTCCAGTGACAAATCTGATCAACATCTACCAGTGAAAAAAAGTACTTTGAATGAGATTTGAATTACTTCATCATATTGATGAAACAAGCCCTTTCTCTTCTGCAAAAAGAAGTCGCTGGTATTTTCAATGAGGAGGATGATAAACTTAAAAAAAAAAAAAAAAGGAAATAAAAAACTGAATGGGCTTGCTCTCACAGAATTATTTTTACAACATACATCAAATAGTTGATGGAGATAGAATAAATAGATCATGGTTCATGTGCTACTTTAATCAAATAACTTTGTAAATTCCTTGAGTTGAGGTGTCTAAGTGGAAGAAAGCAGGAAAGTGTGACAATCTTCCCATCCAAAACTATGAACAGCTTTAGTTTTACTTGCAGAAGAGAGAAGTGATAATAGAATATCAATTGTAGAACACATAGAAAATATCTTTGTTCACATTCTAACTAGTTATAAAAAAACCACAGAAGTTATTAGATAGAATGGGTATACCTGTTTTTTAATTTATCTCATTCTCATTTATGTGCAGAGGATATGGTAAAATCAATGATCTGCATGGGTAAATGAAATGAACATCAGCATGTTGACCTCATCAACATGAAAAGAAAATTGACATTGACACTGTTTAGTGAAATCCTTTTGGAAATTACTTTGATTTCTCAAGTTGTTTTCTGTTTTAGAAATCGTGTTTCTTACTCTTTTCTAAAATTCCTGTCATTATATTAAACTGTATAAAACAGAAATATCCCATCTAATGGATGCCTGGAGAGGCAGAGGCGGGCATCTTCGTTATTTTCCTGTGTAGAGGAGGAGTGTGGATAAGGAGGTTCCTTTCTTCATGTGAGGAATCTTTAATGATTTTACACCTCTCTTTATTCACCTCACTACTGACTTTAGCTTAAGCCTGGCTTGTCTTTGATTTACAGTAAGACAGCTCCTATGCACTGTAAAGCAATAAATAAAAACATACGTTTGTATGATAACCATTTTATTCAGGAATTGCACCACTTTTGGACAACTGGTTTAAGTCAGCTGAGGTGAGAATATGGTGTCCAATGAGTCTGAAGACTGTATTGTTTTCTTGAATAACTAGTGGCTTTTTTGTTAGGTGCTCAGTGCAGTGAGAGTCTTTTTGAAGTGATGTTGAAACTCGGGACATCAGTACCCTTAAAAACTAGTCATATAATCTTTGACCTCAGAATTTAGGAAGATCAGGACCCTAGCTTTGTTACATGCAAGTTACTTTAAAGAAGTTTGTGTGTGTGAAAATAAGACAGAACAAGACAGACTTTCACCTGAATTTAATAGTTATTTTTGGCAGAAATTCACCTGTAGCAATATGGTTATCCAGGCAAATTCTTGCCTGTTTGTATCAACTAAATTTAGATTATATTCCTCTTTGTGGGGATGTCAAGCTGAAAGCAGGTCAGGGCAGATGTATTTACAGGTGTCATTCTCCAATTTTCGGGATATATGTAGGTGGCTTCCTATGAGGGAGACCAATTTAATAGCAGATCAATAGGAAAAGTGGTATTCAACAGAAATACAGTTCTGGGTTATGCAAAAATTTTTATAATCTGGAAAAACGAAACCTGAAAGCTTGAAATTATAAAGATAGCAACTCGAAGTGCCTTGATATGCTTACTGGCAGTAAGGGTTGTTATTACTACATTGTTAACTTTTAAACAAACAAACTATAACCCAGCTCCAGAGCATTACCACAGTGATGCTCCAGGGAATGATTTAAGCAGAATAAAGATATATTAGTTTGTTAAATGTTAACGATTTAGTTGTAGTTGTGAGATATTACTTCAGTGGATGAGCATAAGAAAAGGGCAAGTAATGAAAGACAAGCTTTTACTGGGAGGACCCACCTCCTCTTTTAGTCAGTCAAGGGTTGTTATCCCTTTATTACCCTGTAATTTGAGGTCAAGTTCAGTGAACAAGGGTGGAGGCCATTAAGAGCTGTCTTGGAGAATTTATTTGCCTTTGAATGGACGCTGGAAGCAGTACGATGGAGGCGTGCTGCTTCAAAGTGGATAATTTTCCTTTTGCAAGCTTTTTAATACTATGTTTATTGTTTCCTGGTATGTCTCCCTAGACTGTTCTTTGTTGCCTTTGCTGCTCTTGACAGGAATAAAACTTATAGGAGTGTGGCCCAGGAGAACCAATCTCTTTTTTTTTTTTTTTCTGTAGTGACTATGCTAGCAGCCCACAGTGTGTGTTACTGGAAACTTGCAGAAAACAGTAAAATCCACACCTCTGCAGAAGCTAAAGGTCTGGTAACAATTTTTCTTTTTCTTCACTGCTGTAAAATACAGGTAGTTGTGCTAAAATAGACTCTTTCTTACATTGTTGTAACTCCAGAACGAATCTCATCAGTTTGTAAAAGCAAATAAAGTCAGTTTAGTTGTTACATTCTAGTTTAACAGTGGAGCATCTGACTTGCTATAGAAGCAGTTATTGCTCTTGCATTTCCTGAGGTATAATAGACATCTTGAACATGAGAAAAATCCAGACCTTGCTTCAAATAATAAATTATATGAACTTAAAAGGCATAAGAAGATATGCTAATTCAGAGAAGAGGCTGACAGCAATAAGTTCATCCAGTTGTAAATGTAGGGAACATTCATCCTGGAAGAATTGGTGCTACTCAAGAAATGGAACTAAAACTTTTTCTCCAGCTGTGTTTTGAGGGTAAGGATGGGAGAGCAGGTGATGCTTTTTCAACAGATGTTGTATATTAGACGTAAATGATATCATTAAGTAAAGATACAATTACCAAAGCTCATGTCAGTAATGTTTTATGTAATTCACATACCCTGTGGATGTGCTGTGTTACAGGTGTGTTTGAGGAATGTATTTTATTTATTCTAAGTGAAATTAATCCTTGGGGTTTGAGACACTTTATGCAGTTTCCTTACTGGGGTTCCTCTTGCAGATGTCTCAGAGAAAGAAAATTAAAAAACATAAATGAATATGAAAGTATCTGAAAAAAACTTTTCCAGCCAGTGGCTTCAAAAGCCTTAAGTTCATGATCATCTAGGGCTAAATTTGAGTCCTCTGTATTTTTCTTTCCCAGTTACTGTTGCTTTGGTTATCCCACAGTATTAAAAATGTATGGGATCTTATTGTGGCATTAATACCATTTATTCAAGTAAATATAAATTGACAGTTAAGATGCATTTGTGTAGATTTATACCAACTAATTTACCCATTCAGCTTAATACTTAATCAAAATCAGGATCTTTAAAAGAATGTCCATACATCAACTATCAGACTTACTCTCTAAATTTAAACAGTTTCCTGAAAAGCATAGTTTTGTTGAAATACTGCTGAATAATCTAAATTCTCAGAAACTGTAGCTAAACTAAGTCTTTGTTGTCATTCATCTGAAAAAAAAATGTTTGCAGATAAACAATAATTTCTGTTCATACATATATTTCCTGCCCAGTAGTGCTCCAATTATAGCATGAACTCTTAATAATGTTGATGTACCAAATCTTCTAGTCCAGACAGAACACAGTCCTGAGTACTTTATTAACTGATCAGCTGCATCCAACCAATTACAAAGATAGAAGTGCTAATTATTTTTTTCTTAGTTGCTTTATTAAGAAAAAATAATGAATATGAACTTTTCAGTTGGATATTTCCACAAGGCATGCACTGATTCCTTTTTATAAATACCTAGGCATTATATAAAGCATTTCTTTCAACTACAGGCTTTTAAGGCCTACATTTCCATTCTGCTTTTCTCCTGCTTTTCCTTCTTTCTTTCATCTGCAGGACTTTGTGCAGTTTCTATAGGCACTAACAGAGGTTTCTTGTGATGTTGATAGCCTAAAGGGCAGTTTATGGACTAGCAATACAGCCTAAGGTAGAAAAAGGTTGGAGCACAGTTGAAGATGATAAATATTTTAAAATTGAAACTATATGATCTTCTGAAGGACAAGCAACAGTCCTTTGTTAATCAGTTATTGGTGGAAAGGATTTTTTTTAAATTCTATCCCAAAGTCTCTGTATCAAACAGCTGCAAAAATGTAGCTGTGTAGATGTTTTCCTCTGCGTCTAGTTTTGGTGAGTAGCAGTTCCTCGGTGAGAAATGTGTGTGCCTAGTGGTAAACAATTAAATCAGTAATGTGAGAAGAGAAACCTCTAAGCATAGGAACAATCATTATTTGACACTCCCAAGTCATCATAAATCTGGGCTTACCTTTCACATACTCATTTTTTTCAGTTGCTGTTACTTGTAGGCTACCTCTACAAGGCTAAATGCATCAGTTGCCAAAGCATTCCCTGGCTTCTCAGTGGCCTGATGCAGGGTGGACTGGCTGCTCATGGTGGTCTGGCCCAGACTGGTCATGGCTAGCCTTCACTGAAGGGGAGTGATTGTGTCATGTGACACAGCCCTTGGCTGTGGGGATCCTCAGAGCCCCATGTCATGCCTATGTGATCCTGATACATTACTGTTATTATGTGTATACAAGGGTGTGTGCATGTGGGTGGAGGTGTGAGGCAAAAGCTCTTTTCAGTTCACAGTACTGTTTTGCATTCCAGTATTTTTATAGTGTGATATAGAAGATATATCTGGCAATCTTCTTGCTCCCTGTCTTGAAAGTCAAGTCCAGTTGCTCATGTTATTTCCCATTGTGCTAATGCTAGGAGTATACTATATCCTTCTTAGAGGCACAAATTGCCTTTTTGGTCTTTATTTTTTAAAATAAACAGTATTGGACCTTCACAACTGGTATTCATACTCATACTTCCCAGTTAGGCCACTACCCCAAGGGAAGCAGTACTTTGCATCCACTCACACCTATCTGACATCTTTAAGAGTAACAGGATTTGGCACTTCCACAGTAACAGTGTGAATAGTGTTAGAGCTGCCCAGTGACGTTCATTTCCATCATCACCAGTGACCATGATCTTAACTTCTGTGGCGCCATTCCCCTGCCACTGGCCCTGTCCTTAGCTTTGCAACCCTCTACTCCTATCTTCACATTTTACAGAACCACTGGCACACCAGATGTATCCTTACACAACCGGTTCCTGCAGCTTCAGTAGAAAAGGTCACTTTGGATGTGTTGGCAATGTCAAATAAATCAGCTGCTTCTTTGTGAACTCGTAGACACATTACTTAATTCCCAGCCTTTCCAGTGAAGCAAAGCAAAGTGTTTCCTCCCTCCAAGGTGAACTGAGCTGCAGTTCAGGAGACACTTCATTCGAAGGACAAATTGTTCCTCACCCAGGACCAAGCCAGGTTTGGTTTCTTCTGCCCTACACAGTCCTCTGTGCTATCCCAATGGGCCATGTACTTTCAAACACACCATATGTTCTGATGCCATATCCTTCCTTCCCTTAGCAGCATGATGTGTACACACCACTCTGTGCTGACAGATTGCATGACAGCCTTCTTGTTATTTCAGGTATTCGAACTGAAACAACTCGAAAAAAAGTAAACAATTATGTCTAATGGCCACAAAGACACTGCATGAGGGAGTAGGACTGGAATGTGGGCCATTATGATGCCAGTCCAACCACTGAGGAGGTTATTCACTACATGGCCTGGGGCCTGGGGGTGATTAGCAGTATAGGTATAGTTTTGTCCTTAACTGGCAGATGCAATTAGTCAATCTGCTGCAGGATATTTACTTGCACAGTGTAGCTACATTAGCAGAATGATGTGAAAGAGTGTATCATGTATCAGAGGTGGAAAAATAACCATACAGTGGCTCGCTCTTTTCAGCTGTCCACATTCCAGTGTAGGTAGCCAACATCAGAAAGATCTTGTTACATCTTCTCACCTCCCTTATATCAGTATAAAGAAATAGGATTTGATATCAAGAACTGAAAGAATAGCAATTTTGAAGTCATGCTCACACATTACACTTTTTAATTGCCTGATTTTCACAGAATAGGTTGCTCTTGCATGTCCACAGGGCATACCAGTGTCACTTTATGGTGCATCATAGCTTCATAGTGCACTCAGAGGGAAAACCACTCATTAAAAAGATGAACAGTCCTTGCTTTTCAGTGCCTGTTACTATCAAGACATGTCTGAAATATGCAATGCGCATTCTTAATGGGTACTGACAAAGTACTTTTAAGCACATTGATGTTTTAAATGTATATTTAGACTAATGAACAAGATGTAGCTGAAGATTAGCCTCTTGAGTCTATCAAATCAGTGGTATAGCCTCCCCCCCTCCCAAATCCCACTGTTTTCTTTCTTAATGTTTTATCCATAGAGTGATACATTAGAGAGATAGTGAGGTTACAGCTCTCCTTGAAGCATCCCAGATCATAAAGAGAAAGGGTGGTAATTCACCAAGATAAAAAAACCCCGATGTAGTAATGGCAAAAAGGACAGAGCACAGTCAAGATTATTGAAAGTATGATTTTGACTTTGTCAGTGTCTTTGCAAAAATGGCACTGTAGATCTCCATATTTAATGTGTCTCAGATTTTTCAGCTAAAACTTGCTTAGCTGGGGAGTGAGCAATGTTGCTCTTCCAGACCTGCCATGACCTCAGACCATGCCTCAACTCCAGTGTTCCAGCCAAGCTCTCTCTGGTGTAAGCTCCTTTGTCAGTAAAGGTGTTTCTACTAATTGCCATCCACTTGTGTAGCTTTCACCTAAGGGATTATTTTCTGCAGTTCCAGTGAGAGCACACTGGAAGGCTACGACCGTGATCTTGCTCCATTTGATGGATGGATATGAAAACAAGAGGTTTTAGTCATGCCATGAGTAGCACTAGTAGGCTCTGGAAATGTATATATTGAAGGGCAAGTGATGCTGACAGCAATGCATGACATGAACAATCTGTTTGAGATTGTTTCCTTCTGTGCAGGCTAGACTGAGGGTACAATTTAGTCTGTCCTGGCATGCAACCTACATGTACCCATTTTGTTAAGAAAGAAAACAGAGCTTTGATGACTGTAAAAATAAGAAAAGATAGAAATATTCCCGTTCAGTCTGAAGTATTGGTTGCTGTAGCACTGCACGTAAGAGCTGTTAGAAAAAATTTGTCTAAACCCTGTTTGAGGGAAGAATATTATAGCTCCCTAATTTATTTTGTCTTTCGTTGAATGCTCAATTGTTCCTGCTAGTTTCTACATCCCACTTTCTAATACAGTTTACACTTTTCTGTATTGCTGTGTGTTTGTAAAGCATGTCATGATGGGACTTTTAGGCATCAGGTTCTAAGTCCTTGGAACACTTGTAAGTGCAGGAACACCCTCCAAGATAAAAAAATGTGGGAAACTCCCTAGATCATAAATGGTATTGGAGTTCAGAATAACTAGACATAAGCCTTGAAAACACATGATTTGGTTTACCTACCTTTCTCTTCTATTTGTTGTCTTAGTAGCAATTTTCATCACATCTAGCTTTAGGAATATTCTTGATGTTCCTAAACTAGTAGGTTATTTGCCCGAGGCACCCTTAATAGCAGCTGAGTATCAGAGGCATTCTAACAGGCAGAACTTAAATGTAAACATTAAATTTTATATTTTATTACTACAGAGAAAGAATAAAAGTGGTTTTAGAATAGGAATCTATTAAAATGTGCCCCAGAGACTCCAGTGCTAAGACTCGCTGTGCTGCATCATCTCTGTGTTTGATTTCTCAAAAATACAGAAATATGAGTCTTCCAACTTTAGATCTCTTCAACTGTTAGTAAAATGACTCATAATATAGGAAAAGCTACTTTAAGTGCGGGCTTTTTACATTCACTGAGATAATAAGACATAATTATTGTAATTAAATACTGAAAGTCACATATACCTATATATGTGACATTCTTACCCATTTTTTCTAAAAGTATGGGAAAGGTAGGGGCTTCAGTAGCATTGTGTACACTGGACATTTGTAACTTTCATTTGTGATATTGTTTATTTAAAAAACAAAAGCCTCCCACATCATAATGAACAGTTTTCCTAATGTGAATTTAGTAAGAAGAAAATGCTTATGCCTCACGGTAATCTCGTTTTTTACAAACTTTCAAGATATTAGATGAATGTTTTGCATGTGACATCTTGATCTCCTAATAAATGGGCCATTCAGGCCAGATTATTTCTTTTTACCTGAAGCTGTCTTTCTTCTCTTGTACTGACTTTCTACTTATTTACCTGTTGCTTTTGCAAATACATGTAGTTCCTCAAGGGTGTGATATCCAGAAGTCTAGAAGTAGTGACAAAAATTTGCTTTTTGATTGATGCAGAGTTGATATCTTCGATATGACTGGCATGTATCCTTCTGGGACATTCAATGCTTCAGGTTACCCCAGTATGAATGTTTGACACGACCTTATTAAAGGGACTTCAGAAAAATGTGATTTTCCTAATAAAGTGCAAAAGATAGAAGAATTTGATTCCAGCCTCATTTGGCTTATTATACACTGTATAGATAACTAAGAACCAAAACAATCTACCGAGAAAATGTCCTCAGATAGCATATGAATTTCATTGCAATAAAATACTATTAAAAACGATATCAGTGAAAGGCTTGTTACTTAGTTAAAAATGGAAGACAAATCAATATAAAATATGAATCTTTCAGATTCTTCACTATTGCATTTTTAAAAAAAAATGTTGAAATCTGATGAGCAGTCTTTTATAGAACATCTTGAGTTAACATATCATAGGATTTTCCTTTATTTATTTAATTATTTGATAGGTGACCATCTCACAAGTTTGACATTTTTAATATTCTTCTGCATTCTAGGCCATATTTTGTTTGCATCCTTTTCCAAAAAGAAGCAGGCACTGCTGTTGACTGTGTGACTACACAGTACTTGATATACTGACTGCTATGGAAAAAAGGTTTTTTCCTGGTTCTGAATATATAGACAAAAAAGATTTTCAATGAAACAGGATCATTAGATATTTGCACAAGTCAATAAATGCTTGGTTTGGTTGGTTTTTTCTGCAACAGTAAGTGTATAGACTGCTCTAATTTAGCCCAATGTCCTGTTTTGAGATCTATGGGCAAGTGTCCTTTTAATGATGTTGCTGTTTTATTCCTTACATGATTTGTGGCTTCATGACATAAGTGAATCTATAGTGAATAACCTTATTACAGAGCTACCCAAGTGTCTGATTTGTACTCAGTTACTTGCTGGACTTAGGATTCTCCCTAGAGATTTCAATTTCTAAGCATCAGTTACTTAAAAATGTCTTTAGGGAGAGTATGGTAACTCCTCTCTCCTTGTTTAAGACTGGCAGGAGGAAAAAAAATTAGCCACAGTGCTTATTAACCAAATTTTTTGGTTAGTATTTCTCCCTTTGAATTTCATTTACCATAATTTCCTAGGTGTATTTTTTTTAAAAAAATATTTATTTTGCCATTAGTTTCCTTTTCTTGATTGTCTTATTACAGTAATATATAATGTCCACTTTCAATTATCTCCATTTCTCTTGATGAAGCTGTATGTCTGTACACTTTTACTTTCTCCTTTCTGCTTCAAGGCGCATTAAGTATTTCAGTCTACAGCAATTTCAAGGTGAAGGAGATAGTAAGAGGGAGTAGTTGTGTCAGTACTCAGCAGCAACCTTCTTATTAAGGCAAGAGCAAAGTAAGGCAAAAGCAAGTGTAGTAGTTGCTGTCATCATACTTATGTCTGTTCTTTAAGGTATCAGTTTGTTTGGGAAATAATCTTACTGTCACTGAATTAATTGAACAGTACCTTCTTTTACAATGGAACAAACACTCCATGTGTATGCATGTTGTTACTATCAACTTCCTAATGGTCACTTGAAACCAAGCATCATCAGAAACTTTTAGATGGAAATTACAAGTCCATTGCACATACGTTATGAATCAAATTCATGTGTGCTTTATTTTACTCACTCGTCTATTTTTAGTTTACATTTTTTATTTAAAGTATCCTAGCTGGGATGGATGAAGGAGGGAAACTGTATGAAAATTATTGGATAGTTTAATGTCTTGAGCAATTATTTCTTTCTCTACTTTACGTACATTGCTGATACGATCTGAGACATGGTATTTGCATTTATCAAGTTGATGGAAATACTGTAGGTTGTATTAATGGTTCTGAGGCCCACCTGGAAAGCAGCCTTAAAACCTTCCCGGGGGTACACAGGGATTTCACTTATGCATGCAGGGAAGAGGCAGTAGGTCGAAACTTTTCTTCCAGCTCTTGTTCAGTCACTTTTTCGGCTTGAACTTGTCAGTAATGGGGCTCATGTGCCTACACTTTGCACTCTCTCTCTGAGAACTTTTGGCAGAGTTCTTGCTGCCGGGGGCCTTTGTTCTGCTGTCACAGAGATTGAAATCTGTCTATAAATGTGACAGATGTCTCCCAGGCATAATTCCCTTGGCTTCAATAGAGTTACACAAGGGATGATTTGGGGCATTTGCAGCAGTATGTTGTGATTTTAGTACCTGTATGCATACAGTTTGGAGCACGTATTTAATCTGCACAAGCAATTTGATAGCTGTCCCAGAAAGATAAGTCACCTTTTGTCAGAATTATTGCTCTGTATATTCCACAGTTAGGAGACTATTAAATCATTTACTCTAAAAGCTTAACATTCTCCAACTTTAAGACTTTGATTTTTTCAAGGAAATAGAATGTCTAGTCCAGCATAAAGTAAATTTTTCCTGTTGTTCTTTAATACATCCTTGAAGAACTAAATACTTAATAATTTGCCTTAGGAACTAAGGCGAATATAGTTGATTAGGCTAAAGACCAGAAATGTGAAAGCTCTTCTTTTTCTCTTGAAGTGCTACATTTTCAGGATATTTGTTAGACTGGGTCCTGATACCACCCAGTTTTGTGACTAAAACCAATTGTTGTATGAAGTCTACTGTATGTGACCAGAGCCGTGAATGAACTAACAATTAAGCAATTAAATGGGTGATGAGAGATCCTATGCTTGAGCTTTCTCCTTGCCCTCTTTTATTTTGCAGTATGCATGTACTCAATTATTCAATCACAGAAGCTTTTAAGCTAATTGTATCTGGATAAGGTTTGCATTTTTAGGTCTACAAGGCCAAATCTCAGCAATCCTTCAGGCCCTTTCTAACTGTTGCTGAATAGCAACTGCTTCAGCTCTGAAAAATGCTGCCTGATGCTTCTTGATGTTCCTAGGCATTGCAGACAGGCTTTTGGCACACTGGAAATCCAGTCTGATTTATCCATTTAAAGATGATAGGCAGTAAAATAAGAGTCAGCAAAGGCCTACTCAACAAGTCTTTTTCCTTAAAATATTAGACATTTCAAAATATCCTATATTCTTCTTTTGATGGTACTTCAATGAGTGTGATGTTTGGAGATTGGGCAGCCTCTGCTTCTGGAAAGACTTCTGGAAAAATAAAAAAAGACTTCTGGAAGCCCTTGCTTTTATAGAAGCCTGTTGGGCAGCCAGCAGCGTTTGAATTCGTTCAAGTAGAGGACTTGCCTTTAGAGAAGGTATCCCTCTTTATGACCAGCAGATTTAAATTTGGGAATGTTCTGAACAGTCCTGTCCATAATCTTCTTATTCCCCTATGCAGTCACATATATAGCAGATGGTTTTCTGTTTGGGTGTTTTTTTGTAGTGTTTTTTTGTTTGGCTGGTTGGTTTGGGGTTTTTTTGTGGTTATTTCGGTTAGGTTGTTTGTCTGGGGTTTTGGTTTTTTGGTTTTGGTTTGGTTTTTTTTTTTTTGGTTGGCTGAGTTTTGTGTGTTTTGTTGTTGTTTTCTTGGTTTGGTTTTTCCCAAGTAAAATTTTAGTAAGCTTTTAAGCTATACCATAGCCTTTCCATAAGCGACCAACATGATTTCCAGGGTGGAGAACACACTTGAAGTGTTTTCAGGATTGTGCAGGCCTATCCAGTCACAGTGTCTCAACACCTCTAAACTTAGACCCAAAAGATATTATAATATATTTGAGAGGATGTGTTCTATGACAGCTGTAACTGGTGTTACAGTCTCTAAAGCACTGTGAGCTGTTTGAAAAGTGAATGTGCTTTCTGTGGATATGAGTAGTAACAAGTGGTAAAAATTTATTTTTTATTTTACTTTTAGTGATTTTTTTCTTTGAAAACTGCAAAGGAATGGTACTAGAAACATGAGAAAGCACTTAATGTGCCAGATGCTTACAAGAAGGCAAAGTTGTCTGAGCAGAGGTAAAGGTTTCATTACCACCATTAGCAGCAGCAATGGTAACTATTCATTAAGATTGTCCTGCATGCTGGTACACTGCACGAGAAGAGTTTATTTTGTATTCTGGGTTTAATTACCACATTAGACCTTAGACCTCTTAGTGAATGGAAGCTTCCTGCCATTCTGACAGCTTATTTGATTGCAAAGATTGTTAACCTTGAAGGCACCTCAGATGACATTTGAATAGTGTTATGGATTTATATGGCTCATTGTGCTGTTTTGCTCACTCTCCATTAAACCAAACAAGACACCTCCAGAAGTCTGTATTGATTCTTGACCACAGATCCTGGCTCTGCAGGATACTAGTCTATTCTTCAGAAAGGTCATGCTCTCTCAGAAATCTTTTTTGCAGAAAATACACATTGCATTGCAGCCAAGATCTGTGCAGATGACCACATAACCTAGTTTTAATGAAGGTTACTGGCCTCCTGCTCCTGCTACATCAATAGTGCAATACCTTTTACAAAATATATGCATATACAATTTTTCTAATTCAGCTTTATTAGCCTAACAAGTAGCAGACATATTAAACCTGTTGTTGTTCTGTGTATGCTTCAGTGAGTTCTACCTGAATTTTAGAAATAGAAACATCTTGTTTGCTTTTAATGTGTTTTCTTCTGTTGCCCTTTACTTCTACCAGGTAACACCTCCTCCAGTGTCTGTAATCTTTTCCTGTTTATGTTCTATTTCTTTGCTCTTTATAAAACACCACTGGGAAAAGCCATTACTCTTTTCACTTTTGACTCACCTTACAAAGGAGATGAGCCCTAGTTGTGCATTTGTATCTTCTTTTGTACTTTGGAAAAATTTGAAGACTTCTGTGCTTTAAATGTGCTCTATAGACATTTGCATCTAGCTTCCTTTAGGCTTTTCTTACAATTATAGGGAAGTTCATGTTCAAATAAGTCGTTTGCAGAATATATTTTACAGCAATCCATAAAAGCAGACAAGGCAAAAGAAAACAGACAATCATATTAATGATAAATAATCTTCTGGGGTTTTGCTTGTTTCTCTATATTCAAACTACATGCATTTCAGCCTTGTAGCCTCAGCTTTTCTTTCCTATAAGACATACTGCATCAGCCACTTAGACAGCTCTTAATGTACCATATTCAGTATAGCGCTAACACCTCATTTCCACAAGAAGATGTGACTTTGAATGCCATTGTAAACTGTCCAGACACCTCTGATAGATATTTCAAAAAACATGTTCATTTTTCACTTTCTAGGCTTACTTACCAGTCAAAAAGATGATCTGTTGGTTTGTACAGTATAGATTCTGCTACAGTTCTCTAGATAATGCCATTTGCAGAATGATTTTATAATTCCATTGCAATAAACCAACATAACCTTTCAACCTTCTGTCAAAAACAAATGAATATAATTTTCAAGAGAAAGTACTAGTCCTTGAATGATTTGCCATGACTGACTGTTCAAGCTGGTGCCAGTTCATTTGTATATATACTGAATATGAGCTGTAGTTACTGGAATATTACCTAGAGCACTGGAATTAGTAATTGTTACAGGAACATGGTAGTCTGATAATCTCCGAAAACTGGTGAGAAATTAACTGAGTTTTGGTTACAACTGCAAGGAGAAAAAAAGAATTAGTAACGGTACCCAGGACATTAAAATTTGATCTTCAGAATGACTGGTATTTCTGGACTTCTGCCTATACTTTTCACTAGGAATTATCCTTATTTTTAGTTAAGATATTAATTTTAATGCTAAGTTAATGATTGGTGAAACACTTCATTTTATTTAGTGAATTTTTAAATGTTGTTGAGGCTTGTTTAATATAGCATTTTAGAGACATTAAGGGCATATGAATTTTCATGTCTTTTCTAGTAATCAGTAATGACCTCTGTGACTTTTTAGTTATGTTTATCAAGCTAAGTCCTGACGTTTTGATGTAAAGCAGCTATTAAGAATGAAAGCAATATACAGAAGTGTGTGAGCATTGATTCATAGAAAAGAAGTTGACTACTAGGCAAAAAAAAACCCCAAAACAGAAAAGCATTTTTGAGAACATGTTCAAGTTAGTTTCCTTATTTTGATGTTCTAGTCGACAGAAAAAAGATGCTTCAACTTTGAATAAACAAGTTCATGAAGCTTGATGGAACACAAAGCAAGAAACTATAAACCTTCTAAGGTTATTTCTTCTTCAAAAAGTTATTGCAAAACAAATTATTTTTGGACTGCAGTCTTTATCTTTTGCATCTGCTATCTATTTAAATATGTGTTCATTTGCTTTGATGCCAATGACATCATTTCCCTATTTATAATAATCTAACGTGATAAGTCTAGTGAATCATGGATTTTATTTCCCCAAGCTCTGCAGTCCTTTGTATGTAAACTGAAGCAGTTGCTGATATAAACAGAATAATCAAAGCTACTAATCTGAACATCAGGCCTGAATTAAGGCCATTAAGTAAAACAATGACATTAGATAGCTGAACCATAATTTAGTTTAAATTAAACTAAATTGAAAACATTAGCATTATTATACTGTGAGAAATTAAATACTTCTACCTTCTAGACATGCACAAATACTGGTGAATTTTCCTAATTGGTTTTTATTGTTATCATTTGAAGAAAAATGCAGTACAATATGCATTACTTTTTGGCTCACTGATTTTCAAAAAGCAAACACTGGTGACTTTCCACCATTTGAATAATGATAGTATAAGATGTAAAAAAACTGGGGAATAGTATTAGATTAGAGATTTAATTTTTAAATAAAATATAATATTTAAGTTTAACTAAAATATTCTTAGAGGAAAAGATAATTG
>JAAGNO010010130.1:74325-86636 GCA_033439905.1 Ceryle rudis | reverse complement strand
CTCAATTATTTGGAGTTTTTTATACTGTGGAGTAAAACATCTAATTTTAATTTTATTATCTAATTTTAATTTTATTATCTAATTTTAATTTTATTATCTGACTATTATCTGAAAAATATTTCCATGCAGAGTTCACAACCAGTTGTTTTCCTATTAGAACTTCCCAAATTCTCCCTAGTGATAGTGCCAGGATAGCCAGCTTTTTCCTCCATCACTTCTGTGCCAAGAAAAATCAGTGTAACCTCTGTGTCAGTAAGATTGATCCTTCTGCTGCAGAATTTGGCCATGCAGCAGACAAACTGTTTGTGTGATTCGGGGACAAAAATCTGTGGAGGCTGTGTTGAGACAAAGGGACTATTCAGCTGCTATCACAGCTTGCTTCTGCCCTCACACTGCTTTTCCTGCCGACATATTTATTTGTTTGAGGCATCCAGTGGTTTATAAAATTCCTCTGGTCTCTTCTTGTCTCTTCACAGCTCTTTGCAAACACGCATGCAGACTCATCTACACACTGAAGAGGTGTCTGAGAATTACAAAATTATATTCACCCTTAAATACCCATATTCAGAAGAAACCCGTCTGTTCTTGGAGTCTGTGGATGCGCATAGAGAGAGGGCTTGCACAGTTATTAGTTGAGGGGCAAGTTAGACTGAAGACACATGTATGGATTTTTCTTCTGTTGCTATCTCCAATGCAGTTTACATAGTTGCAGATATTGCTAACATTACTGTATTAAAAGGTACATATAATGCTTATCTGGAAACACTGCATATATATCATAAATGCAGTGGTTATATTCTGAAAGACGATAAAATTTGCTGAGCTGAGACAGTAATTCAGTGTTAATAAATGCTTTATTGAGTTGAATCTAAGTAAGCATATTTGCTCCTTTATGTGAGGAAGGTGACTATAATCAGTATTGACTTGTGATATTGAAGCTAACATGCATTGGATGTACTAAGTCATAGATATAACAGTTAAGTGGTATACATAAGGAATAAGGAGTGGAATAAATGATGATGATAATTAATACTAGTATCCTTTTCTAATATGTAGGCATCCAGGTATTGATTAGTATGGTATATTATGTATTTCTCAGAAGAAATGGAATTGTTATGGTCAATTGGAATTCAGTCTTCTGCTGGCAAAAAAATTCCTCACCTTGTCTCAAAGAATATTTCATTACTATATTTATTCATTGGGCTGTTTATTACTCTTTCAAAGGAGGGAGGCAGATGTTTCTTCCTCTGTACATGCTGGCTAAACACTCGCTCCCTGTGCAGGGTTGTGGGGCTCTGTGCATGTCCTTCCCACACACACCTTGCACACTGAGCCATCCCAGCTCATCCCACCCACAGTTGTTGAACTCCATGTGCAACACTTTGTAGTCCTGCAAATACAACTTGATCATTTAGGAAAGTCATTGGTGACATTTAGGAGATCCATCTGTTTTGGGATTAGCAACTGGAGACTGTGAGGGGTTGGTTCCCATTTTGGATGTCATGGGACACATTTATGCATGCAAGTAAATGGAACACTTGATTAATATTGGCGGGAAAAAAAAAAAAAGAAATAAGATTCTTGAGGCTTAGGAGTGCTCACCTTGTGGTTGACACTGCTTTGGGCAGGAGGTTGGGTTGCAGACTTCTATTGTAGGATCCTATGAGAAGTATTACTGTTGAGTTCAGATCCATAGAAGAGACTGTCCTTCAGCCTGACTGTCTCATTTTAGTATTCATGTTTATTCATAAGTGAAATTAATAACTCTGAGATTATGCATGGATTCCACATCACTTTTATCGCCTCTGCTCGAAAAATGAAATGAAGGGTTTGTGCTTTTCCACTGAGATCAGAATTGTATGTTACAATCCTCCTGTCACTGTTGGAAAGTCCACCAAGGCACTACAGAAAAAGTGAGCAAGATCTGCTGGTCAGCCATTATAGTTTCCTCCCGCTGCTACAGGAAGTTAGAAAAGCAGCTTGTTAACTCAATTTCTTTTAAGTGTCTAGAGGAAGATTGTGGTCATCCAGCTGAAAAACTACTTGGAATGAAACCACAATAAACTGAAGTGAACTGTGTTCCTATCATGAAGAAACAGTCAATATAAGCAGTCACATATACTTAGATAATTAATCATCACTTGATAAATGACATCCTTTTGTTAATTTCTTTTTAGCTAAGCGATATCTTGGTCAATAGAAGATTGATATTTTCAAAAACACACACCTTAATTTTATAATGCCCATAACTGACCTGTGGCTAAACTGTAACCTATATATTTTTTCTACAAAATAATTTACCTCGTATCACTACAAATAATTGAGCTGATAAAAGCAGCAAGAATGTTGCAACTGTAAAAAATTGTTATATGGAGTAGTACATTGCACAAGAAGGTGGTAAAAAGTCAGCAGAAACAGAGTGCATACTTAAGTATTTACAGAGTAGAGATGTTTCACACTCCTGGTCATTTCAGGTGTCAGCAGTTCAGCCAAAATGTGCACAGAAATCCTGTGTAGAGATCGCCATGAGAAGATCTCAGAAGGCTGAGAAGATGAGCTGGGGTCATTTTAGTGCCATGGCTGCTGTCTTCAGAGATTCCTTCTTATCACTAGGGATTGATTTATGAAATAAATAACTGCCATCACCATTAAAAACAAAATTTACAACAGTGTTATGGAAATCTGTGGCTAGATGTTGATTATTTTTATAGGGGAATGTCAAGAAAAAAATGAGCTCAAAAATAGTGGTTGATATATTTGAGACTATAGACCTTGATGAAAACATTCTCATAACTCTAGAGAAAAACTTAAAAGTTATTTATTTCAATGGACTATTTACATTCTCAGCTTTCAGAGAATTTAGAGCTGAATATTCATTTTTATTGCCTATTTTTAAAGGGAAAGTATTAAAATAAATGTAGGAATTTGGATTTTCAGAAGGCTGCCAGAACTACCTGTCTAGAATCATACAGCTTTACTAATGTGTGGTAAAAGTTTAAGAGTCCAATATGATTCTTGCATAATTTTGTTTTATTTACTACTCTAGGAAAAATCATGTAATGGTGTAAGACACATACATTTAAGAAAGACATAACTCTTTGAACACTTAAAAATTACAGAAAGTAGCACACCCATTCTAACAAATGTTGACAGTTGTTATTAATAACTTAATATTTATCACTTGTTTTGACCTTAATTTTTGTTTTGTTTTAAAAAGTAAGCTTTCTCATTACATTAGCGATAAGGATATGTATCTTTTTTTTTTAACCTGAAATAATTAATTGTTCACCTGTTCTCATGTGTTTCTGGGTTTTTTTAATACCATAAAAATATATTGAAATAGAAAGCAATTTTACTAAAGGTAAACAGTTATCATATCTGTAGCTGAGCCAAACTTTTCCAGATTTTTTTAAATTATTTTTTGTCATTAATATTGTTTTATAAATGGTTACATTTATAACAATTTTATATACCTGTATAAGGGGTTTTTTTGTAATATGCAATTTTAAGCTGAGTGAAAGCTTCAGGAATTTGGGCCAAAATTGGTGAACACTTTTCCCCAAGACATAAATAAAATAAAATTAAAATAAAATAAAAACCTCATTTTATAAAGACACCTTAAGTTTCCATATCATAATGTTTTGAGTCACTAAATATCCAGTTTATTTCATAAAAACTTTACACAAAGCTTTTTAGGGAAATCAGTTACAGCAGATGTTGATTGGAAATGAAATATGAAGGAAAGAATTTTAGCTGTGAATCTGACAAAAAAAGCTATCCCCATATTGCAATGAAAATTAAACAATGCTTGTTTATTTTTTTCCCTGCTTTTAGAATCACAATACTTAATAACATTGAGCTCTTACCCAGGATGCTCAATTAGCAGATCTCAAGACATCTAGAGAGGATTTAATTGCAATTATATTCATTCTACCTAAGACCTTTGAAAATAATCAAGTATTAAAAATCTGAAAACACAACAGAAATCAAGGAAATGTCTAATGAGACATTAGGTCTACCTCCTGAGGGAAATTTCTGCCTGTGACAAGTTTCATGCTGAGTTTTTTTCAGAACCCTGAGAAGAAGAAGAAAATAAAAAAGTTTTTTATCTTTTTAAAACCTATTTTATCAGCGTCTTCAGGCAAAGTCATGTACATCAGAAGCTCTGTGAGAAGACATTTAGTCTTTAAAGCATTGATCATAAGTTACATACGTAAAGGTAACTGACTTTCCATGTTGCACTGCTGAATGTTCTCAGTTCTTCTCTGCTGGAGATACCGCTCTATTTTCCATACTTATTATTCAATTTATTTACCAATTACACTTGATGCTTGTAAATAAGAACTATTGTTTATCTTATCAGTAATATAGGCACTCTGCTTAACTGTGTGGTCTGTGGACGTGCCATGTTGGCAAAGGCAAGAGAGTAAATTGATTCCAAGAATGTTAGACACAAAAAAATATTGCTGCAGGGTTAAAGAAACTTGTAAATTGTGTTCTACTCTGAGAATAGTTTGGTTAAGAAAACTGTATTTCTGTCTGTAAATATTGTTTCTAGACATCTTTAATCAAACTGTCATATAAGAGGCAAAACAATTAGATCATCTCTTCTGTTGTTTTTCTGGAGTTTGGTAGTTTGTGAAGACTAAGGCAAATAATGGTTGTGGGAAACATTCAGCTTATGGTTAATATTTCTTTCTCTTTTAGGCCACTTAAAAGCTAACTTACATGTATTCTTAAAGTTATTTCTGACCACAGCTTTGAGTAATACAGTGCACTATTTAGCTGTTCAGGATAAATGCCTGATGTAATTGCACCTCAGTTAGCTAATTTGTTCTTTGTTTCATTACAAATAACAAAAAATTGCAAATCAATATCTGAACAGAGATTCCTCCACAATATTCTTGATAGTAGTACCAACAGTAATTTTTGTGTTTGTTAGAAACCTCTGCTAACCATTTCAAAAAACCTCACTTGGCAATGTATTTGCTGCTTCTTTGTAGTAAAATCCTGGTGGTTTTGTTTTAAGATAACCTGATTTTAGAAAACTCTGAAAGGAGTTTATTCAATCACACAGTCTTCCCAGTTGGGTCTGGAGCCCAGCGGCTAATTTCCACTTGAGCCGATTCACAGACCTGGGGGAAAATCAGTGGTAGAGAATAGGAAAAGAACCAAAATTAATTGTCTTGATGCAATATTTAAGAGGCTTCAGCTTGGCAGCGTCTGGATGTGTAATTCTGTCATTGCTGTGGCACCAGTCTTCCCTGCCAGTGGATATAGAGAAGGACATGAAGCTTACTGTGATGAGGGAGAAAAGGACAAATATTCTTCATATCCATTGGAGTATTAATTATCGGATTGGCATAGAGCAGTCCCATTAAAGAATGCACTTGGTGGAAGTTTATTAATTGACGAGTGGGCAATTCAGGAATATCAATAGGTTCCTGACCATGTCAGTGATTGTGGGAGCACCAAAACACTATGCTGAAATACTACTTCTCTTATCATCTGCCAATTTTAACAGCTTCTCTGGGCAGTTGACAGAAGCCTCTTTAAAAATAGGTTAGATTCCTCAGGCCTTCCATAGGTGAGCACCAGTTGGAATCAATAGTAAGGACAGAAGTACGTGTCCTCCAATGAAAAAAGGCTAATGAAAAAATGAGCAAGAAAATAAATGTCTTTGTTTCACAATGGTATTTTTATATGCAGTAAAAACTGTGACATGGTTGAAGATTAAACAACCTTCATACACAAATATATCCAGAATTGTTCTGATCATTAGTTCATAATGTGCTGGAGAGGTAAGAAAACAATGAAAAAGTGCCTGTAGCTCTGTGAGCTGGTAGAGATATACCTATTGTGCTATTCATAAAGCAAGCATTATTGGTGAAAGATGTAATTAATATATTAGGGAACTCATAGCATGAAGACCTGGTGTAGAACTGTCATTAAAGTGAATACTACATGAATTTATTTCAGCTAAGTTTGAAATCTCAATAATGAAAATTTCACCTTTTATTCTTTGGAAAAAGAACTGATTTTTTGTATCTCAACCCCTTCAGCTGACTGACCACAAAAGGATAATCAGTGCTTTCATTGTTGCAGATATTTCAAAAAAAATAAAGACAATGTCTGTGTGGCTTAAACTTAGTTGTATAATTTATCAATGGAAATGCTTTATGAAGAAAAAAATAGGAAAATATCTCTCTGTCATTTTAAGTGAGGTTAGAAGTCTACATGTTTATATCACAATTTATAATGAGAATATATTTTGTCATTTTATTTAAGCGAGCAACAGACATCAAACAAATAGTGTTTGAACAGTCCTCCTGAAAAAGCTTTTCTTTTAAATTGCACAGATCAGACTGGTCCCTATGGAAAGATGCAAGAGTCCGAGCAAAAAGAAATAATTTCAGACTCATTAAAAAATTTGCAGTGATGCGTGAGATGATGTTAGCTCTGAAAAATCAGACATACACAATTGGGAAGAAAAAAGAGAGCAAGACTGACTGTTTAATCATGTTGTATTACCAGGTACTTACAGTTGGAGAAGTACATGCATATTTATATACTGAAAAAGTGGCAGAAAAATTCTGTTGTTACATTGCTATTTCATATATTGTATTCATATTAAGAGTCAGTCAAAGGGAGCATCTTTTAATACAAAGTATTAAAAGCAAGAGTTCTCAAAATGATACATAGTAATTAATTCACTAAAATAATATTGGAATAGTATTTTCTTTTTTTTTTTTCTACTTATACTTGAAAAATACATCTAACTGAAGTTGGAGTTGGATTGATGCATAGGCATCATGAAGCAAAGCCAGATCTAGAGGCACTATGTGTAATGTCATCATGTTGCAAAGCACTGTTGGTACACCCCGCATGGTGAAAGAGCAGTCAGTGTCTCCTTTGGAGTCACTTTATCTCTGTGGTTTATAGTCCGTGAAAGCCAAGAAAATGCTGAATGATAGGGGAATGTGAGTATGCGTTGAAGATAAACTCTTCAAAGTGAATACAGATTACGGATTAATTTGTGCAAGAAATACAAATAATCACCAAAGAAAAGATTTTCATATATTAAAGCAAGAGTCTTTTGTGCTTCATACTGTTGACCCTGACACAAATAAGAAGGTAAAACCAAACTGAAACAAAAGAACATGTTTTACATGGTAGTTTTTACAGTAGCTGGATAGTAGTTTTCTTTTCTGGTGGCTGGACAGAAAGGAATCCCAGGATGATTGTAAGAAGAAGACACGTAAATACACCAGGGGATAGTTTGTATCATATAAGTTATGTGCCTAGTGCAAAAGACTAATAATCATCTGTACATTTGCCAGAAGAAGCGACATGACCTTTTCAACAAGTATTTGGGTCTGCTTCCCAGATGCTAAAACTCATAAGACTCCTTTCGTGTGTATTTACCCATTGCATTTGCAGGTGTTTAAAATTACAAGAAAGTCATTGGTTTGAAAAATAATTAAGCCAAAGGAATTGAATCTTTTAATGCAAAAGGTGCATCTGCAGGAGGCAATTTCAGAAGGCTTAATGTGAATAAAACTACCAAAAAAGTCAATACTTTTAGTGATTGTGTGTCAGTGAAACCTAGAAATTATCAGGGATCCTTGTCCAAAAACATATGCAAAATGGTGAGAGAGGGCAGAGGAGTTGAACATGTTGGGTGAAAGGGAAAGCCCTTATTAGCCTATCTGTATTTTATGTGAGTTCCCTTATAGCCATCTCTCAATTTCTGTAGGTATGAGGGCAGTGATTCAAGGTCTGACGATACAATGTCAAAGTGCAGTGTATCAAGGAAGGGAGCTTTATCTGTACTTCCAGTAGGAAACTCACCATCTAACAAGTATACCAAGGATGGTGTCTGGGTTTTGGTCCTGGGAGGAGTTAGTTGGTTCGCTACAAAGGACAGATAATACATTTAAACTGCTAATTACCACATGACAAGAATTCAGAAGTGAATGGAGGAGTGAAGTTATTGGACTGAGTGGATCTTTACAGTGGTTATGACAGTCAGTTCACCTCACTAAATCATATTTTCACAGGTGATGTATTGTGAAGGGCTCTAGCACCTGAATCTCTCTCTTCCTCTCTCTTTCTGTCCCTCTTATCTTATCTGTAGTTTCCCCTGCACCACAAAAGAGGGTGAATCTAAAAAGATTTGTCTTTATGAAGGATTGTTTGTGCAAACTGATAAGTACTTCGGGGGATCCAGCAAAAGCTCAAAGAATATTTTTAACATTAAATGCATGACATGTCATTACAGATTATGCTAATCCCTAAAACAGATTCACATTCAACTATAGACCATTAGTACAAAATGCTATTGTCAGACTTAGGCTAGTGATTTATTCTAAACCAATTATATAAAAATAATTTAGGGGGCTCTGATTGAGATGCACTGTGCCTATCTGACATTTATGACCAATAAACTTGAAACAACAAAATGGAAATATGTTTTGTAATGCAAACTCAGGTTTTGGGACCATGCAAAATCAGAAGCTGGTCTGAATTGGTTTCAAGTGCTTTGATAAAATTACAGTCAGCAATGATATCTGAAATTATTCCGGATCCTAAAAGACTAATAAAGGTTTCATTTGATGTGTAGGAGGGAAACTCCATATAAAATTATTTTAGAATATTGACAATATGCATCCCTGGTTTTGTCATTATACTGAATTGTTAGACTCAGTCATGATAGATATATATAGGTATATAATACCTGTCACTTGACAATGTACAGGTCAGATTCACTTGAGCAAAATACTGTTATCATGAATGTCTGCTGGTTTGCAGCAGAAACAGGAGACATGAGCTTGACATGCTGATCCCAGTCAATAGCCTGTGGAAAAAAGAGGAGCTGCCTACTTAACTCTCAGCTGTATTTCTCTGTTCAGGCATGATGCCTGTTTAGGTATTTTTGTATGAGGCTCAGTGTCAGTGTTACTTCTGAAAACAGCTGATACATGATGGGTGATGAGCTGCTTTGCACTAATGAGAAATGTTGCTGTGCTGTAGCACTGTTGGTGTTTCTGAGCACAATGGACTAGTCATGGGGGCCAGTTTTGCTCTGCTGCTGCTGAAAAGCAAGAATAGATTCACCAGTATATATAATTGCATTTATTTTAAATTCAGGCAAGTACTTCAGAGGCAGGCTTCTGAGTTGTCTCTTACACTTATTCCTAAGAGTCCTCTTGATATGCCATGTATGGGCATTTTTGGCCATAATATCTGAATGTTCTAAAATGAGACTATTTTTATATGCAAGGAAAAATAGCACTGCAAGAGCTGTAACAGTTTTCAAGCAATCAGGTGTTGTTTTTCGTAGTATGATAAGGATTGTTCATTGATTTGCTTTCAAATACTTTATTCTTCTTATGCTTATGCACCACTATAATATCATTCTCTTCCTTTTAGAATAAACACTCAATAGAACAGCAAATCAAATTTGAACAACGGAGTAAATTTTTGAAGATTCAGTTAGCAAAATGAACGGACACTATATGTAGGCAGTCTTTCAACTACTGACTTCACTAAGAATGGACATCATGAACAACTCAGTGTGAGATTCTAGTCTATTCTTTAAGAAACCTTTTTAAAATAAATGGGCAAATATCACAGTTTTGTACAAGAACCTTGCCTGTCTGTTGAATATGATTGTAAGAAGCAAAACCAATCAAAAAGTTAGACCAGGGCTACAAAGAAAATTCACATTTTAATTAAAAAATGATCCAAACACCTACTGTTAAGAGCTTTTCTCAAAGGCAGCTCAGTGGGAGTTAAATTCCTTGACATACGAGTGATCTCCCTTTAACTAGAATGAAGATCTATTTGTCATTTTTCACTTGTCAGTATTTTTCTCTTTTGAGTTTTTATCAGTCTGATAGCTATGAGAATTAACATCAGAACTTCCGAGATCAAATTTTATTTCCTTTACAATCTTTCCATGATTGAGTCTGTTTGTAAAATGGAATTGGGATTTACCAAACAAGGATAATAGAAATACATTTACTTTTTTAAGACCCGTAAAAATAAAATGCATTAGAATATATAACAAGTGTTTTGACCATTTTCTTACATTGCAGTAATATGTTTGGTTTCCTCTGACAACTTCTTCAATGTAATCTGAATGTCCTATGGGCAATCTGGGGTAATCTGGGACCTTTAAACATTGATTTTTTTTTGCCACCTGTAAGAGGAAATTACTTCTATAAGTCATCAAGAGGAGGATACCATAATTATCTAGGAACAAAGGCAATCCTTACAGTTTAACTCAAAGAGGCTACAGAATTCTGAAACGATATCTCTCAATTTTCACTGGAAATGGAAAGGTGTTTAAATTAGTCAAAACATATCTCTGTGGGGACTTAAGCAAGGAGCAGAAGCTGTGAAAGCAGCAATTGGTCAGTAACAACTATCATAAGCCTTTGGGGCAACATTACTGAAAATCTGCTTTCCAGTGAGTTAAAAAGCAAGTGTTAGGGAGAAGAGACTTGAAGGGACAGTAATTTTACAGAACATGGAACAATTAGCAAACTTATTGTTGCTATTGAATTTCAAGACAAGATGTCTTTATATGCTTTTTTTTTTTAAATGAAATGTTTCAATTATAATGTGCAAAGTACAGGACATCCTTTACCTGAAAATATTTGCTAGAAACCTTTTATTTTGTATACATTCATTGTGGCATTAATTGTAGATATAAATAGTACTTGTAGTTTTACATAATCATCAGTATTGATTAAAATGTAAAAAATTAATTAAGCTTGCAGCAAAGGCAAGTTTGCAGTGATAGACCCATGAAAGGAATTTTTGAAGGTATTTTTAAAGCCATCCAAAAAGAAAATTTTGATTAAAAAAAAAAAATAAGATAAAGTACTTTATATCCATGAATTCTCAAATATCCCCATTAATTATTATTTTCCGTAACACTGCAGGAATATTATGAGTGCACAGCACACCTGAAAATCAAATGTCTTATAGAAGACATAATTAGTTTGGATTTTTCCAGCAAGGGACATGTATAGCTATTTTTCTTATTATTATTATTTTTTAAATATGACAGCTCACTTCAGGAAGATCGGTGAAATAATTTTGTTCAAAGTTTTCTGTACAACTTAGTCATCTGGATATGTTTTTATAGCTTCAGTTGGCCACTACACCACCAATAAAATAATCATAGCAGTTTTCCTATGTAGAGTACTTTGAAGTACTCTTGAGGGTTAAAGAAATCATGATGTAAGTGTAAAGTAATCCATATGGTGACAATACAAACATTTTCAACGAATTGTGGTAAGAATTGACATTTCATATGTCTACAATGAAAATATATGGTCTTGCTTTTGAAATGCCTGGTCAAAAATGGTAGTTATGGGAGCTGGGAAAAAAAATGGAGGAAGAAGAGAAAAAGTAACTTTCAGATTATAATTCTAAGAACACGTTTCATGCAATGAAGATTTCTGAGTGTAGAGGAATTCCTTGTTGATCAAGGAATTGCAGTGGCTCTTGAAGGATTGGACAATCCTGACTTAAAGCTTAGAGTAGAAATAATAGTATGAGATGTAGAGCAAGAGAAAGCACAGAACCTGAATAGAATGGGTTAACTGCAAGGGAGGTGTGCACCTAGTATGTAGCCAGCTATAGTCAGCCAATCTGCATAAGACTTGGCACATGTAGCATGTAGGTGTTAACCAATAAAATAATTTAGATGTTCGCAGGGACGGCCTGACAGACTATATAAGCACGTAATTGTGAAGCAATAAACGAGAACAATATGTAGCCATATTGGTTTAAAAGTGTCATTACTCTGGCCGGCTTCCCGATGGGTCTCTCTTCATCTGAGAAAGCTGCTTCAGTGGAAACCAGAAGGTAGAAGATGATGGCAACAGACAAGATGAATAGATACTATTAGCCACGGATCTAAGAGACAGTAAAGTGATAGTGTATGTGCAGTTTCCAAAGCATAAAAGTAAACATCAGGTAGAGTGTCAGGAGGAGTATATGCTCTAAAAACCATGAACAGAGAAGGACTGGAACTAGCTTTAATCTACTGCCTCACAAAATGAGCTGCTGCTTTGTTTTTAATATTAAGATGATGTAGTTATAGCTCACTTTAGGTAATGTAGATGTTCAGATAAGTTAATATAGTTATACTGAAGCCTTACCAAAATGATAAACTATCATGCTTTTACAGTAGCCATTAGTGTATTTGAAAGAAAAAACACCGATGTATGAAGGGAAAGAGGAGGACTTCATAGTACTGTAAAAAAAACTGTGATGGAAAACCTTAGGAAACA
>JAAGNO010010130.1:38280-70212 GCA_033439905.1 Ceryle rudis | reverse complement strand
ACTTTTGCCTAGATGCAATGTCCTAGGTAAGATAAATGATTCAGCTGATGATCTCATACAAGGTTTTGGGTCATCCAGTTATGGACATTCAGTAAATCTGGCGAAAACCAGTCTCTGAACCACCAATTCCTTTTTGCACTACCCTAACAGTCAGTGCCAAAGTCCTGATGTTCAACAGCTTTACAGCTGCACTACTAACATAATCAGACATGTATTTTATTTTTGAGGTTTAAAGTAGAATATAGTATCTGTCACTGTGGACGGTTACTAGCATTGCCTAAATCTGGCAGTTTAACAAAAAGCTTAGCAAAAAGCAAAGCCTATTCATAGGTTTTGACTCGGTTCATGACAAATTTTGACTGTAGCTGTATTACCACCTGCAATCTAGCTATCTGACAAAAAAATGTGCAACATATTTAAGATCACTAAATATGTAATACTGATTATCAAATTCCTTTTGTAAGTCATAAAGTGATAGTGTTGCTAGATATACAGCAAGCAAATCCTTGAAAAGAATAAAAATGCCTTGAAAGGCCTAGGTTTCCTTTCATGTTGTGGTAGTTATGTGGATCACCTGAAAGTACAAACTGTTCATCAGAAAAAAAGCAATGTGATATCAGAATTCATTCTTTATATATATTTTTTTCCCACTTTTAAAACCACACACACACATGCTTAGCTAGATTAAGAAGTAAGACTCATTAGACGGAAGGTGACTAGTTTTATGATCACAGCTTAAATTACAAGCATGACACCTAGAGATACTAGGAAGTGTTCTAACCTATACATGCTGATTTCACAGAAACTGCTGGTTTCACTCTCAGCAGCTCTGCAATCATTATTCCATTAAAATGCCTCCATGCAAAAATGCCACCTCAGCTATCAATATTACTTTATGAAGAAGACTTCTTGCCTTGTAGTATTATTACAGAACTGCCAATTCAGTATGTTCTTTGAATATACCTTCCTTCAATATATGTATGCCTTGATGATATATAAACTGAAAATCCATGCACATGCTGTAACATAACATAAAATATTTTGTTAACAGAAATTTTTATGAAAATGATTAGCCATATTTCAGTTGCTGAAATTTTTGCTTTCTTCGGTACATTCAAACCAATAATTCAAGATTACATAACCTGACATAAAATGATTAATGGAAAGGCAAGTCAAAATACTTACGTATATATATAAAATATATGCACATTATAATATGTGTAAAATATATACATTTGTATAAAATATACACATATGAGTATAATCTGTGTGTAAGATAGTATGAATACTGTGGTAAATATCTCACAAGCCAGAGTTAGAAATGTCTGCTATGTCAAGCTACTATGAAGAGTATTAACTTTATCCTGGCCAAACCACAGTGCAGTTATAAAACCTGAATAGTGACATAAGTGCCATGAAAGTAAGCATGTAACATTAACTTCTCATTACTCTCACTTGGATGATGATGCAAGGTTTTTTAGATAACACTGGAAAATTTTATAACTCAATCTCTCTTTTTCAGGGTTAATGTGTTAGAAGTGTTGATTATGTAGTTACAAAGCTTTAGTTGTTTTAGTTAACGTAAGAAGTGCAGTTCCTTTCCAAATATTTTAACAATAGTAGATATCAGCAATAGAGATCAGTGTGAAAAAACATGTTTTCCTTGTACGTAAGTGGAGACATGAGTCTCAAGTATAAAAATATTAATTCTTAGGTCTGTATCAATCTTAACTTATTTGTCTTTCCAAGTCTCACTAATATTATTAGTTGAAATCAATATCCAGTTGAAACTACCATCAAAGATCTACTACTGTTAAAATTGGCCTTGATACTGATATATTCATTATATGTGTCATGCACATATCTAAACTTTAGCAGATATGTAGGATTACTTACATAAGTTGTACCAAAATATTGTTTCTGCATGTTGTATTGGTAAGTTATTTACCACTGAGCAGCATTGTCTGTTCATTTCAAAGCAGAAAAAAATATAATTCTCACATAGAATTCTGTTTTTCTCTTCAGGTGTGTTATTTTCCTGTATTCGAAATGGGATTCAGAGACAGATCATAGCTACCTGTGTAGAGTTGTTTATATTAGGCTAAGATGAATAGGTCTCCAGTCTCCTCTGAGTATGTTGATTAGTCACTCAAGTAAGCAGACAATAGTCTAATGCCATTTTGATATACTGGGGCATCACATCTGGCCTCCAGCTGCCAGTCCAGATAGTCTTGGTGCTCTCGTTTCACCTTCTGTCATATCTGTGGCTGACCCAGGTACTCCAGGGTGTCTCACTACACACCTATATTTAGGTAGATGAGTCAAGCACTAGGGTTTCTAAGCTGCAGCTGAATTACACCCAGGATGGCATTAATTTGATACACATTGCATTAGTCTTTACCAGGAGTAGATTTGTGGTCAGGCTTTCTGCCTCAGTCAGAGATACAGTTTTATATTGTTGTTTTGGTTTGGTTTTTATTGTTTGTATTTTTTATCTTTTTTTTTATTATTGTTGTTTGTATTGGTTTTTATATAACATGACTTTTCCCACATTGGTATGCATGTTGTAAGAATTTAGCACATAAGGAAAGGGAATACGGTTACATCATGCTTGGGAAAACTAATAAAATTGTAAGGCAGCTAAACAACAGATGTATGGAATAGACACTAATGCTTTGAAAAGAACTGGGATTTCTTGTTACTTGACAAAACTGGGTTTGTTCAGGTTGCCTATTTTAGGCCTATGGTGATTTTAACTGTTTTAGATGCAAAAAGTAATACTGTTTCTTTTTTCTACTAACTGCAGTATCTGAGAGACAGAGATATTTAGCCGTAACATCATGATTTTGGAGGAATTGTGATTCCTCCAGTCATTAACAGAAATAGCAAGCAACTTCAATGAACACTGAAAACTCATCAAGAATATCCAGTTGTTGTCTCTTTTTTGTCTGTTTAGGGAAATCAGTCACATTTACATAGTGATTCATTTCTCCAAGTACCCAAAAAAGGGCCATCTAAGGTGATATAGAAAAAAAAGTTTAAAAATATATTGGTAAGGAAAAGAAATTGAAATAATACTTAAATGATATGAATTATTATGTGAATGTAAATTATTAAATTTTCTAAGAATATCTTTTCTAACTTAGAATAAATGTCATAAATATTATAAGAACTCTTAAATGTAGGAAGACGCTTCAAGACTTCATTGGGTACGTGTTTGTCTGTAATGCCTTCTGGACACAGTGTTAATCAAATGAACCAATTTGTATTGCTGCTTTATTTTTTTCTCCTCTCATTTATGCATGGAGATGTCTACTGCTCACTTATGTAGTTTAGCACCTCTAGGCTAGTGACATGTTAGAGTCACTACAGAAGTGTAATAAAACATATGGGTCCACAGCAGCTGTATACTCTGCATGGTATTAGACAAATTGATTTTATACGGATTTTTTTTTTTTTCCCAAATCAGCTAGAGGATATTTCATTATCTTTCCTTGAAAGTTGTATAAACAGAGATTCCTAGTCCCACCTCTCCAAGAAGGTCTGGCCTTTTTTTTTTTTTTTCTTGTTTTGTTTTATCCTAGACTCTAGTGAAAGAAGTCTATTTCAAAACAATATGTCTTTCTAGATGGTAATTGTGTGCCTCATCTTTAGATTAAAAATTTATTTTCTCTTCCTTTGTATTTCTAATGTTAAATTCTTGACTAGAAACAGGATTTTAGGTTAACATTAAAGAAGGCTATGCATCATAAGCTATTCTAGAGCTGTTAGATCATCTTAATCTTGTCCTTAGCAATAAAGAGGTTAGCACAGGTTGCAAGACTGGACTAAGAAGCAGGTAGACTCTTCATAATGCACTCCTCATAATCTTGTATCATCATGGCTATGTTTGAATACAAATATGAGCTACATCTTGGCATGCAAACCATACTGTGATATTTCTTTACCGTTCCATTCAGTTCCATTTTCAACCATCTGGAACTGTGTGCAAATTCGTGTCTATTAGGCATTAAAATTTGACAGAAAACATTAGCTCTGTTATGAGAAAAGTTTTGTGTACTATGAGCTGTTCCTCAATTGGCCTTATGTACATCAGTTTCCTCCACTAATGTGTTAGGATTTTGTGTATGTAAATGCCAGCCTCCAGTAAGGTCTACAAAAACACTGAGTACCAGTCAAACAGACATACATGTTGAGTCTTTCCTGTCAATCAAATCTGGAATAATTGGAACCTCCAAATTCATGACTGAGTGTTTCACAGACACCAATATTTGTTCATACCCTTTTTACCATGAACTTAGTTTGTCTTCACAGTAGTGGTTGAAAATATGTTCCAGGAACAGCGGCTAAAGAGAGCATATGATCAAATAGCAACATTTTAGTGTTTTTTTTCTCAAACCAAAATGTTCTCATGTCTTTAATCTTCTCCAAATGTCCTCCCCGCTTTTTCCCTTCATGACCATTTATGAAAGAGAATCAGACAAAAAAAGAAAAAAGAGAAAGGAACCAGACAAAGCCTACATTCAAGGTCTTCAAATTTGAACCATTTGTGAATCTACATACAGAAAATGTTCATAGCAAATGCAAAGGTTATAAAATACAGAACTGGATAATGATTAATATAACTGTTTACAGATATTACAGAAAGTCAGGATTTTATGGTCCATTTGAGGTCATTTTAGAACACACCCTAATTACAGAGTATCTATCAATCAAGAAAAAACAGATGAAACAGCACTATTCTTTAAGTAGTCTAAAATTACACAGTATACATCAAAATGGGATACTTATCATTCATATTTCTCTATTCACGGATGTGGTTAAAGAAAAGAAAAAAAGAGTTTCTATTGATAAAAAAATGTTATTTCTTCTTATTTCAATGAGTAAAATAAGAATAACAGCTCCAGCAATCCTTCTAAGCTTGTCTATTCATATATATGAAAACTTTGCATAACAATGAAGTCTCAGCACTTTTGTTTATACATAATATAGACTGATTTGATACTAAGTACACTATCACTAATCTATCACCATTAGAGGAATGTAATGTGAGGAAAAATTTCACAGAATGGTTCTGTATAATATTAATAGTGAAATAAAAATATTCAGAATGACAAGATGAGGCTGCAAGGTATGAAAATTGCAAGCAGTACAATGCACAAAATTGTGTGTCCGTAAATTTGCTTTTACTTTTTCCCCTGACATTTTTCATGGATGCCTGAAGTATTGTTAAATGTAACTCAAGATTTGAAAGGATCACCACATGCTATTTTGTTTTACTTCATTTCTTGAAGCTTCAGAAAATACTATGGATGCCTGTAGACAGCCATTATTTAACCATCCTGGAAGAGAATTTTAAGCATAGTTACTAGCAAGAGTAGAACACATGTAGTAATAATGATGCTTTGTTGCCAAAGGAAAGTATGTGGGCAAAGGGAGCTGTTGGATACACGCACTTGGCAGTCTCTTGGATGTCAGCAGTAAAAATACCTTTCATGATATATATAAGGCCTTTCAAACTGTCCTGAATGTTCCAGATGAACTGGGAAGACATTTGGATTTCACACATTAACTGGGAGAGATATTTTTAATGTCTTTTGCTAGCATCTAATTGAGGCTATTTGTCTACTCACCTGAGCTTGTAGAAGTTCTCAGACCTGTTGCTCATGAGACTTTACTCTGAAGGCATGATTAGATAGCTCCTAGAAATGAAAGATGTAAGTAGTGTCATAAATGACTACAGTGTCTCAAGACATCTTCATTCTGCCAGAGGAGCAGAATATTGCAACTGGACAAATGCCTCATTCTTGATTTCAATTCAGATAACTTACAAATACAGAGAATAGGTAAACATGCTGTGTCTGGAGGGCACATAAATATGACCTACTAATAATAAGCAGCAATTCTCATTATGCCTCAGAAATAGTTTTTCTTCATAAAAAGTCACAGTAAGATAACAAACGGTAAACTGCCTGTAGCATGCTTAAGGGTGGTGCAGTATTTTCTCTTTTTCCATTTGCTGGGTGTGCTAATACAGACTTCTAAATTTACAGATTTGCTGTGTCCTTAGACAGACTTAGACATTGTATGACCTGTAAACGATAAGAAGTGTTCATTCATTAAATATTTTTCTCTATTTCTTAATTTCTGAGAATTGTCACTGAAGTAACGTTGTACCTTTTCCAAAACAAATCTAATTGATATAGATAAAGGATGAAGTCCCGGTCAATGCTGTTTTAAGTGACTTAAGTGTGTGTAGAAGTCACTGAGTCTTCCTTTCTATCAGGACATAAGGGCAGATTCTGAAGCAATTCATAAAACACTATTAGATATTATGAAATGTTATTTATTGTTGGTAACAAACATTGAACCCTGTTAAATGCACCAGGGAGAAAAAACAACCAAACTTTACAGCTTAATTACTGTAGGTAACATGGAGTTCTTTTTTTGTTTATTTGTTTTGTGTTTGGGTTTTTTTTTGGTTTGTTTTTGTTTTCTCTCTTTTATCTGAATGTATTAATCACGTTTTCATGTAACTGTCTTCACATGGCAGCTACAGATATCAAAAGGTTCTTTGAGTTATAATTTTAGTTGGGGGAAAAAAAAAAATCACTGTATATCCCATACAACTGCATTCAGTTGAAGAGATGTCAGATGAGAGAAGCTTGTCCGTATGTACAAGAGGAAAATTATTCTGGAGACTATCACCTCACAAAAATGAGCTAGACTTGGCTATTTACACTCTGAAATCAAGTGTAAGTTTTATAGCCACTAGGTTCTGATCCATCTCTTGAGCTGAATTACGGAGCAATATTTTGGGTTGGTATGTAGTCTGTCTTTCCTGCTTTTCTTATATTATTCTGTACTGAGAATGAAAAAGAACTATGGAACAGTTACTTTCCATGACACTAAACAGTTGATTTTTGCCCTATTTTTGTCTATAGTCTCCTTTTTCTACTGTATTGACCACTATAGTGATACATAAATAAAAATACTCTCTTCTAGCAAAGTCAGAATTTAAGAAAATGTTAAAGGAACTTTGCTCAAGTGAATGATGAAAATGTTCTTTTTGTCTGTAGATTTTAATGCTAGATCTTCTTTCTCTTCTTCTTTATCTGCTCTTTGACATTTAGATGTTAACATTCAATACCTCTCATTAGGACAAAGGTACTATTCTTTGGTACTTCCAAAGAAGAATGTGACTTTTACTTTCCTTTTGCCTTAAGATTTGGCACTAGCATTATTTATACTTTTATCTAATAAAGAGAAGCTTTCTAGATAGTGATTCATGTCCTGTCTGTTTAAAGAATGCAGAGGCATATACTCCATTCAAAAAAAAAAAAAAAAAAAAATATTTTCAGGCCTTTTTTTTATGTCATGTCTATCCTCTTTATATCATTTTAATGGTTCCTTCAGTTTTTACAGAATGGAGGCTTTATTGACTAGTCAGCCTAAAATACAGTGGTAAATATTATATATGAGCTAAATAAGTTGACTGCTATTTTGCCAACTAGATGTATGAAAAATATAAAACTACCCATTGTGATCATCTGAAGAGAAAATTCATTTGGTGTCTGAAGAAACTATAGTAGTGTTACTTCTTGGTTTTGTTTGCATTTATTGCCAGAAGTGAACAGAAGTATAAAAAATTCACATCTGGGGAGGAAAAAGAGCATCTTAGAAAAAATATTTGTTACTTTCATTGAAATAATTGTTCCTTTTTTCCATTTTGTAAGCAGTTTTGTAAATGACCCTTCCTTCAGTAATCTGAAATAGGCATTGGCCTGCAGAAGGGAAATCCATTCCTCATTAGTATATATCCTCATGGTACAGCAGTAATTGATATTGACTGCATGTTGTTTTCCTTCTCCTAAAACACCCCTTAAACTGGCTAGTTAGTTCCAAATGCTAAGGAAATAAAAGCAGCCTGCAGACGCCCAGGATGCTAAGCTTGCTATAACCCTTGAGCGACGTATTTCAAGAGTTCTATCAACTGTAGTTGCCCTTAGATCAGGAAAGCGAGGAAAAGATTTTCCCAAGGAGAGGGAACCCCTGCTAAAAGGCTAAAGGCTACTGTAAATAAGTTTATCTACAGATGGAAGTTAGGTGCTCCTTATGTACCAGAGAATACATATTGAAGTCTTCGAAGGTCTCATTAGAAGAGTTTACAGCTGCAGTGTTCCAGTGTTGGTAAAACTGGACATTTGGCTTTTGTCTCCAGAATTAGAATACCAGGCAACCAGTAAGGTTGTTTGGGTTTTTTTTAAAGTTTGAACATTAAGAGATTTTTTTTTCTTTTATGCATTTAAAATTCACATTATCAATTTTTATATACAGTTAGGTTGACTGATTTTGATTTTAAAGGAAAGTGGTAGTGATTGTGGAATCATCTGAATGCAGGTGTCAGCGAGAATAAGGAAAACATTAGATACCATTAAATACTCCTGATAAATGCACAGCGGTGACTGCACTACAGCTGAGACAGTGAGGCCCAAGTTACATTGCTGCAAATAAAGATTATCAATCAAAAATATTTCCTGAGCCATAACATGCCTTATTCTGCTGAAGAAGGAAAATTCACACCAATTTGCAAGATAATAGGAATGGAGGAAGATAGAAATGGCCGAAGTTCTTATGAATTCCAGTAGTTTCTTTAGGAAATTACAGAATATTTGATGTTGGAAGGCACCTCTGGAGATAGTCTACTTCAACTCCACTTCTCAAACCAGGGTCAGCTAGAGCAAGTTGCTCATGTCTGTGTCCATTTGGATTTTGAGTATCTCTGAGAATGGAGACTCCACAACAGTCTCTGGGCAACCTGTGCCAGTGCTCCGTCACCCTTACAGTAAAAAAGTGTTTCCGAATGTTCAAAGGGAATCTCCTGTGTTTCAGTTCATGTCCATTGCCTCTCGTTCTGTCTCTGGGCACCACTGAAAATAGCCTGGTTCTGTTTTCTTTGCATCTTCCCTTCAAAGATCTGTGCAAATTGATGAGGCCCCTCTGAGGCCTTCTCTTCTCCAGGCTCAACAGATCCAGCTCTCTCATCCTTTCCTTACATGAAAGATGCTCCAGTTCTTTCATCATTTTTGTAGCCCTTTTCTGTCCTCATAGCTTTCAAAGTGCTGTTTTTTCAAGGTTGTATTTACAAATAATAGTCAAAACCACTCTATAAAGCTTTCCATAGGAGAAATAAGGAAAAGTACAAATGCTTACTTCTTCAGGAATCAGATTATATCTTCATTAAGTTTTAATGTACAGATAGACCTTTGGTGCTATTAACCAGTCTCTTCTCACTTGCAAGGACAAAAGAATGACGGGGGGAAATTGCGAGAACCTTTTGTGGCTAGGATGAGGCAAAGTAAAAATTATTAACTCATCTGATTATCTGCAAAAGAAGGTGGGGTCCAGACTTAGCACTTTCTAAGCTGTTTCAAACTATTTCTTCCTTCCTTTTTGAGCAGTACTGAGTTTTGGAATGTGTTATAAAGGGTGAGGTGTGTAAGACATTAAGAGCTTCTTGAATCTTGTAAGGGCCTTGGGACAGATAAAGTTGAAGAATGACTGCATGGTGATGTCTTGACAACAGACACATCTCTATTAGCATTTTATTTAGGATGAAAGGTATTATTTTGAAGGAGATGATCTTACTATCCCACCTTTCAGTGTTTTCATTACTGTCATGGAAACAGTGCTGGAGTGTAGGAAGTGAAGGCTTTTTGGATGAAACCTAAACAGACATTTTTCTGCAGCTCTCATGTGCACCACAAGAATGAACAAGAATGAGTCTGTAGTAAAAACTCCCAAAAACTCAGCCGAAAATGCTTTATAGTACAGAACTCCCTGTTATGGTGCAGTATTTGGTAACGTAAAGATAACCCACAATGCAAACACATACCCAAGCTCAGGAACTGGTTTTCATTGTTGCTCGCAGACATCTAAACCATTTTGAGGTGGAGGGCCCCACCTTTCTAAGACAGAAGCTGAACACATGGTGGGTGAGTCAGTTGTAGTAACAGCTTCTTTGTAGCTGAACCCATACAAAGTGTCTAGATGAAAGTTGCAAATTGGAGTTCAGCCAGCACAGGAGCTAACTTCAGGGCATCTGGACAGATAATTATTTCCTTCAATGCTGGTGACGTATGTATGGGGATATGATTTGTTTTCTTTGGAAATGTTGATACTGTTAAACTAACGGTCTGAGCAAACTTATTGTAACATATTTATGTGTATGTGTATACACATATGTGATCATCCTCCTGTACTTGACACTGGTGAGGCCACACCTTGAATACTGTATTCAGTTTTGGGCCCCTCACTCCAAGAAAGACATTCAGGTCGTGGAGAGTGTCCAAAGAAGGGCAGTGAAGCTGGTGAAGGGGTCTAGTGAACAAGTCTTAGGATGAGCAGGTGAGGGAACTGGGGTTGTTTAGCCTGTAGAAAAGGAGGCTCAGGGAAAACCTTATCGCTCTTTACAATGACTTGAAAGGAGTTTGTAGTGAGGTAGGGGTTGGCCTGTTCTCCCATGTAGCAAGCAATAGAACAAGAGGAAACAGCCTCAATTTGTGCCAGGGTAGGTTTAGATTGGATGTTAAGAGAAAGTTCTTGACAGGAAAGAGTTGTAAAGCACCGGAACAGGCTGCCCAGGGAAGTGGCAGAGTCACCATCCTTGGAGATATTTAAAAGATGTTTAGATGTGGTGCTGAGGGCTGATTTATTGATGGCCTGGCAGTGCTGGACTTCATGATCTGAATGGTCTTTTCCAAATAGTGATTCTAGGATTCTATGCATACACACCCACCAAATTATAGTGCAGTGTTTGTAAAGTGGTACACTCTAACTGCCTTCCTTCAAATCGTTTCTCAGAGGAATTTTCTGAAGGAACTTTTGCTGGTATATGTGGAAAAAAGTCAACGTGTCTTCAAACAGCTGCTTCTATGTAAAATACATTAATGCAGTTAATTAGTATTGACCTTTTAGAATATTCATCATTCCATTGCTTTATTATCCTGAAAGTTCACTTAAAAGGAGGTATAGCTGGTCCTGCGGGGAGAGGCTAGAACAAATCTCAGCTGGGTTTTGTTTTTATGCTAATATTAGAAAAAAAAAAAAAAAGAAAAAAAAAGTAAATGGTTCTGCTGGGCAGTCTTAATTTGCAACATCATTATACCTACCCTATTTATTTTGTGATACTGTAAACTTCCTTAGATTATGTTATTCATCAGATGATTACTTGACTAGAACATGAAAGTTATTTGTCCTGGAATTGCTTAATAGTCATGATTTAGCCTATCTTCTTGCAGGGGAAAAAAAAAAAAAAAAATAGACGTGTGAAAGTGTCTTTATCCAAATAAGCAAAGTAATAGTGGTCCCTCAAATTGCAATTGCAAGTCAAATGAAGATTAATAATTGGGTGTACTATTAGAGATCCTTTAATATAGCCTGTGAATGATTTTTTCTAAGTCTTCAGTCAATCTTTAAAGATACATAAGACTGTTGTTTACTTGAGTTTCTGTTAATATTTTTCTGGAGTTCTACTGTGCAGACTTCATTTGCTGTTTTCTGAAAAAACTCAAATGTGATGAGCTAATGCTTATCAAAAGAAAGAGATGGTGCAGGCCATGGCCATAATCCCCTATTCAGAATTCTCAAATGAAAAAGAAATATCTCTCGAGATGTAATTTCTGTATCTGCATTATCGAAGTTAAAACACAGGTCCAAAGAAATAGACAAAATCTACATGGCTTCTTATATACGCATTCTTTATTTCAGAGTTTTCAGAGTGCTAAAATATGCTTCCCACTGCATTTGAGGCTGGCACCTTGCAAAATCCTAGTCTGGATTTCTACAGTTCAGAATTTATTTCACATTCCTGCTGCTATAGTGGGATTATTGCAGTGCTTCTTACTTAATTCAATGGCAGCACTACTAGATTTTCCCATTTACAAGTTATTACAGTAGCCACCAAAGATAGGTTTAGAGGACTACAAAACAGCTGCCATCTCATCAGGGTTAAATCATATCCCAAATAAGTCAAAGAAGTAAATAATTCTGGGAACTGAGAAGAACTGAATATGTGTATAACTCCCAAAGAGCACCCACAGAAAGTCTATCAACCCAGTATTTTTCAGTAGGAACATACGCTTATTAAGGATGTGCAACAGGAATGTAGGACAACAGTATTCCAGAGAGTGTCTCTGGCAGCTGGATAGATAGGGAAATCTTTTAGATTTGTTATTCACATATCTAGTGTAACATATCTAGTTTAAGTATAGATTGCTACAAATGTTTGCAACTGTTTTCTATTTTACATTTCCTTTAAAGGGTTTTTTATTGTACCCTGAGTTAAAGGAAATGTTGAGGTACATCAAAATGCTTCTCACCCATTTGGGAGAGAAAGCAGCTTGAATACAAAACCTGGACTGCTGGAGACACTTTCACAATAGCCTAGCTTTGCAACAAGTTACTTTCAGGCTTGACACATAGACATAACTTGGCCCAGTCCAAAAGTTAGTGCCACAGAAGCCAGGAAATGGACTTTCCTACTCAGAGGTAGGTGACATTTAGGAAGGCTCTTTAGTGTGAAAGTAATAGGAAGTTCACATGAACATCCCAAGACCCAAGGGTGTTTACAGTTGTACTTGAAAATAGAAAGACAGCCCTTTACTGTAATTTCAAAACTTACCACAGAGGGAACAGACTTTGGAATCACTGTTTGCTGTTTTTCTGATGTATAAAACTGTGTCTGCTGTATCACACAAGAATGAAAATAGGCAATTTAGGCAGAGCTAGGATACATGGACATATTGAGATACCTGTGTTTCCCTGAACTAGTTTTCTCTTCTGTGTCTGGTTTAGGCTTCAGGAGCAGGCATCCAATAAAGCATAATTAAAACTCCTAATCTGATTTTGCCACTGCTGTTGTTCCTGCTGCTGCCATTCATTCTGTCAAAGGACAATTACTCTCATTAACCAAATGAAAGTACTGTTTAGGGGAATGCAAATTCAACTAATCTTACTCAGCGCTTGGCCTGTCATAAAGGTAAGCAATCTCTGACTGTCAGCTAAAACTTTACACTTCCCATGGGCAGTGGAGTGGTGAATTTTCATCCCATGTCACGCTTCTTTCCATACCCGATGATTAATGTGTTGGTAAAAACTTTATGCACACTTAATCATTCATAACCAAACATACTTGATTCTGTGCTGCTAAAAGCTCAGCATTTATAATGAAATGACATCAGCAGAAAGAAACTGGCTAAATCTGGAACTAGGCAGTTTGAAAGCTTAATCATAATGCTTAAAGCTTCCTTCATATTGCATTGTGGCGTTTAACAGGGATTCTTGGTGGTTTTTGTCATGAGGGAGGAAAGAGATGAGAGCAGCTTCTTCGCAGTGTTTTCTTAGGTACAGTATGTTTTCTTGGCTAGGGAGAAAAAAAAATGGGGCAGTGAAAGAGCAGCCTAGATTTTTACAGGAGTATGTATTACAAAGTACATCTGAAGCCATAGGCATGAATTTTCAGCATGTAAATTTGAAGAAAATACTCGGGAAAACAACTGTTTGCTCTGAAGATTCTAAAGAAGAGAGGAGGGACGGTCCTGGGATTATAACTTCTCATCTAGGGACTCTCACTAAATAAGAGTGTTAATCAGAAATACATTAATGCCCAATTTACAAGAGAGTCCCATCTGCTGATCCTTAACCGGCCTTCCCCGAGAAGAGAAGAGGCTAGGAGTCTAAGGCTGGACATTCTTCCATAAGGAAATCTTAAAAGTGCAGTCCCTGATAGAGTTAGATAATGGTTGGACACATGTTCTCATGTCACACCTTGAGTGTGATCTCAGTTTAGAAATAATACAGTTCATTATTTTTTTCTAGGTTCAGATTGAACTGGCATTTCTCATAGATTAAATTCAAGAATATAGCCTCATAATTTTTCATATAATTTCTTCAGATAAGTTTTCTGATTTATCATAGCTCATCAAATATATCTTAGATCATAAATGATTATTATCTAAACCACACATTTATTTTAGACCAATTGCCTATGGATATAAAATGTTTTCTGTGAATGTTTGCAAGTAGACCTTTTGTATTTTCATGTAATCCACTAAATAAATACACCCACTGTTCAGGTTTTTAAACTGACTTTTCACATTTTTTTAAGTTGGGAAGATGTTAAACAAAAGTAAAGGGCGATAAATTACACGATGAAATGTTTCCACTTGATTTATATTATTTTTTTTTACTTTTTTTTTGTGGTCTCACAAAACAGGTCTAATAGATGGATCAGTGGTCTAATTTATTAATTCCCTGAAGCTTGAAAGAGATATCTTAGGGCAAAAGAATGTGGAAGCAATCTGAAGCAATGCAGTATTCAATTATTTATTTGCCTCTCTCCTTAAAGCCTGCTTCAGTTCCAGATCTTCCCATTTCTCCTATATAATTAATGGGAAGTATGAAATACAGCTCAGAGAAACTTATCTGGATTTGAAAGCATGTGTGCATGTCATTTCTTTTGTTCATTGTAAGAGTACATAGGCATATGCATACCAGTTTCTGCTTATTTGTTCAGCAAATATTTGGCATATGTCATGTGTTTCACTATGTCCTTAAAGTGAAGACATATGTTTTGCTAGACAGGTTAGGTGTAAGTATAATTTGCAAGAATATATCTGCATAGATGTATAAAATAGATTTATAAAATTTTAAGCAAATATATTTATAATTTTTAAGCCCAAACCATTATTTTACCTTAGTAGACCTCAGAAAGCTACATATTTCCATTCGTTTACTCACCATAGACAATATTTTACCGCAGGAACAGAAATCTTCAGTCTAAAATACAGAAAGGATGAGGGCATTTTCTTGGAAGGTAAAAAGTTTGGGTATATTCTACTGGCTGAGGAGAGTGGTGAACCCAGATCTTCCATTTAAAGTATAGACTCTAAGGTGAGAAGCACCACTATGTTTTCCTGCTGCTTCTTTGCTTCTGTTTCTTGGGGAAAAAAAAAAAAATCGACTGATTCCCTCAAATGTGATGCATAAAATCACTGCTGCATCATTGAGGAGATTCCAGGTTGTTCATCCCAGTACTTCATAAATCCCCAAATAGATGGGATTTTGTTAGCTTGGTTTAATCAATCAGCCTTGCTCCTAGACACACTCTTTTCCCCACCAAGGGAAATGTCCTGATGGGGATACCTACAAGCTCACACTGCCCATGTTCTGAATCAACTGCTCATCAAACTTGCAAAAGCAAAACTTTGAAAAATCAGGGGCTAGACTTTAAAAAGTAGGTACGTGCCAAGGTGTATTTTAAATATCAGGCTTTGCCAGCTGAGGATCTGAAACTCCAACCACTTTGTGCCTGTGGAACTTTGCTCCTAAATACACAGGGGTCATTGAAATACAGTGACTTGTGCTATGTGATAAAGAATATTTAGAACATTATATTTAGGTTCCTTACTCCTGTCTGTCGCATGTACTGTTACCCATATTAAGGGAAAGCGTGCGTCTGTGTATGAAATTTATGAGGTGATTTGTGGACTAAGAATTCTGCAAGAAATATAAAAACTAAACTATGTGGTTAAACATGGGATATGCGTTGTATTTGGATTCCCTGTGTAGTTTCTAGATGAGTAAAATCCAGGAAACATAACATTTCACTACTGATAAAGTCTTTAGCTTCTAGAAATCACCCATTTCCAGTAACTGAAAATTGTCCAATCTTGTTGCGAGTACTTGTATATGTTGGTTTCCACCACAAATATTTTAATATGTAGTGTATGCTTTTTGCTTCTATCTATCTCAAAACCTGTTATAAAAAAAAAAAAAAAAAAGGTGCCTATGGATAAACGTATTCTCTTTCAATGCAGCCCTCTCTCAGGTTTGCTAGAATGATCTGCATGACTTGCAAGATTCTCTGTAAGGAGAAAAATGCTCTTATGAAGTCTCAAACACTACACTTTTCTTAAAATTCAGATCCTGTTCTACTCTCTGGTGTACTAATCTGAGCTTTTCAACAGGAGAAAACAGATGCAAAAAACATACTATTAAGTGTGGTAAATATAGAATTGAGTCCTTGCAAGCTTTCCATACAGAGGTTAACAGAATTATTTATTTCTCTGTGTCCGGAGCTGATTTAGCACTAGAAACCCTAATGTAAATATAATTCGCCCTTGAAACAGTATTATAGTTTAGGACTGTAAGTCAGTTTCTTTATTTTGAAAACTGTGAGAGCTGTGTGGATAGCAGATTTCTTAATTTACACATGTTAAGTAGACCTTTTATGTTGGTTTTGATGCTTAGTTTACAGTAATACAGGTCATGATGTCTGATGCTGGAAGGAGGGTGAAAGCACAACCTCTCCATCCCTTTTTTTCAGAAAGGAAAGAGTGGGAAAGAGAATAAGTGTCTTAACAGCTGTCATTGCCAAAGAGTATTTTAAAGCTGTAAAAGCCTTCATTTGCCTTCAGGAGTTGTGACATATGGTCAGAAATGGTTTGAAGATTTATTGTCATCTTTGTTGGATGAGATTCAAAGGCTTCTTTAACAAGGATCTTGTCCCTCATCATCCTTGGAAAAATCCTTCAGAAATTGTAAAGCATACAGAAAGCAGACAGAGCCTCAGTTTTTTGGTTTCTGTTTGTTTGTTTGTTTAAGAAAGGTGGTAATCAGTGTTTCCAGATGAAATAAAAGAAACACTCATGGTGAAAATGAACCTTATTTTTCACTTGCAACCCAGTTTTTTATGTGACACAATTTCAACACACACATCAATGACAGATTTTTCCTTACCTATTTAATTCAAATTTCAGGTGCAAACTCTGCACTTTACACATCACAGGGTTATTTAGTCGTGATTTGGAGTCATAAAGCTTCTTCGTGTATTTGCAGCTACCCATCCATTCTGTCTGGACCTCCGTCCTCCCATATTTAGCAGATGTGGATTTCACATTTTGAAGGCATGATGAAACCTTTCTACCCTTAAAAGCCCATCAAAACTTGTGAGGACAAGAAAGCGACAGGAAGGTACCAAATGACAGGCCACCTGATCAAGCAAAGTAAAGGCTAATGGCAAAGGGAAGACAATTGCCTCAGCATAGAAATGCTTAGAGCCAAAAATAGCCCCAACTGCACCTCTTAAAATGGTAATGGACAAATCTTCTCTTACTTCATTTTCCAAGCTGAAGGTACATGGAACAATACTGTGCCTGCTCTTACTCCCACTGACTGCTGCACTCGTGGGAATTTAGAATAAAGCCCATTGTGATGAATATTGAAAGGCACATTGAGCTCAAGGTATATGAGGTACCAGTGAGATATGGCAAAGGGCACCTTTCTTATCCCTCTTAAATTTTGCATAAGTCAGATTGATTTAAGCTTCAGCTGAATAAAATCCTCTAATTTTAGCAGGCTTGACAAGAATTTATTGTGTTCCAGTAAGAAAATAACACAGAAACATAATACTCCAATCATATTTTTAAAGGTAGCTTCACAGTATAAAGTTATGATGCTTGCACAGTAGAATTATAGATACTTTCAGATTCAGTGTCCTTGGCTGTTTCCTGAGTAATAATATATCACATAAGCAGGAAATGAATCATCTACATATGTAAAACTTCTCACTGACTCCTGGCTGGGATTAGAGCAGAGCCGTTGTAGCCAGAATGGGGACAGGAGGTGGACGCCGTTTTAGTGCTCCATGCTTTACTGGCTTATGGTGAATGGAGGCAAAAGGCACTGTACAAGCCTTGCACACTTTCATGGCCACCATGTGAAGGCCATAAGGAAAATGATCCAGTAGTAGTGACAGGCAGAGAAGCTGTGTAAATGCATTTTCACCAGGGTTTCCTGGAGCACAAGGAATCAAGTGAGGAGCAGTAAAGGGAAGAGAGGCTTGGTATGACACTTGCTCAGGGAGTTTTATTACTCCCTGGGTTTTGTTACTGTTTTCGCAGTTCTGCTCCTCTTAGGAGGATGGAGAGTATCTAAATAAGTCTTTGGCATGCTCTTTGCAATGTTTCCAGATTGGATGAAATATGAGACAGGATTACATAAAAATAAACCTACTCATTCCAGCATCCATTTACCATCTGAGACAAAAGAAAAATTCATTTTTGAACAGAAGCTATTTCATCAAATCTGCTGGAAGTTTCTGGCTACACAAGTGGTGGCAAATTAGACCTGTCCAGAGCAGTCCTTCGACAGTGGAGCCATTAGGTTTGTCTATTCAATTTGCTGATGATACAAAACTGGGAGGAGTGGCTGATACACCAGAAGGCTGTGCTTGCCATCCAAGTGTGACCTGGACAGTCTGGAGAGCTGGGCAAAGGGGAACCTTATGAAATTCAACAAGGATAAGTGTAGAGTCCTACACCTGGGGAGGAAAAACACCATGCACCAGTACAGGTTAGGGGTTCACCTGCTGGAAAGCAGCTCCATGGAGAAGGACCTTGGAGTCCTGGTGACAATAAGTTATTCATGGGACAGCAGTGTGCCCTTGTGGCCAAGAAGGCCAACGGTATCTTGGGGTGCATAATGAAGAATATGTCCAGCAGGTTGACAGAGGTCCTCTTCCCTATTTACACTGCCCTAGTGAAGTCAAATCTGGAGTACTGTGTCTATTTCTGATTTCCCCAGTTCAAGAGGGACAGGAACATACTAGACAGAGTCTAACAGAGAGCTATGAGGATGATTAAGGGACTGAAACATCTCTCTTGTGAGGAAAGGCTGAGAGACCTGGGGCTGTTTATTCTGGAGAAGACTGTGAGGGGATCTTATCAATGTTTACAAATATCTGGAGGGTGGCTGTCAAGTAGAAAGATCCAGTCTCTTTTCAGTGGTTCCCTGTGATAGGTGGGGGGGACAGTGGTCACAAACTGGAACACAGGAAATTCCACCTCAACAAGAGAAAAAAATTCTTTACTGTGAGGTTGACAGTGCATGGAACTGGCTGCCCAAGGAGGTTGTGGAGTCTCCTTCTCTAGCAACTTTGAAAACGCACCTGGATCTGTTCCTCTGTGGCCTGCCCTGGGTGTTTCTGCCCTGGAAGGGGGGTTGCTCTCAATTATTTCCAGAGGTCCCTTCCAACCCCTACCCTTCTATGATTCTATGATTCTATTCAGCTTACTACTTCCAGGTGTTGCTGCGTACAACATGCCCATGGGCACAGTGGCTGCCACACGTCATTCCTAACTCTCTTTTTCCACACCTGCCACTGCAGGAAGGAAAATGGTCCATAACTGTCCTACTTCAGGGTTCTTTTTCTGATAAAGTGTTTACTTCTTTCATTCTTTCTTCAAATGGCCTAAACTTTGGAGCTTCCTTCTTCCTTGCAGGAGCTTTTTTGACATGACAGAAAGAACTTCCTAAACTTCAGGTGGTATTTTTAATTCTTAATTTGAATAAATTTGCATAAACACACCAATATAAGGCCTCCCATCTGCTTGCACTATTATCACTGAGTGGTAGGAACAACAGAAATGTTCAAAACAGAGCTGCCAAACCTGACTGAGACACTGTCCTTTCTCACACAGGGGTTGCTGCATTGTAGCAACTTGAAACCAAACTCCCAGGCATGAACACCACACATCACGGTGAAAAATACCCCCTCCCAGTCTGTCCAAGGGTTCCGATCGGCAAATGCTGTTCCTGGAGGATTACGGAGTCTGTGGGAACATCACTGGTGATGACAAGCTAATCAGTATAGGTCATCACAGACTGCCCTGGTAATTCTGGTTGTTCTGGCAGGGAATCTTCTGCTGTTGGAAAGGCACCTCTGTGCAAAGTACCTGATAGGCAAGGCATCCACCATGTCTGCACTCCTGAAGAAGGCTGTCTTCCTGGTACCCATCTATGGAAATAAGGAAGGAGTTCATAAAACCAGAGATTATCACTGCAGAGTGGAAGGGGAATTGGGCTTGATAAGAAGGAAAAAAAAAATCATTTTCTCTCTACACCTACATCTTGAATAACCAAGGTGAGTTATCCAAGATGATAGCGAAGCAGTCTTGGTCTTTTGTGAGAGATGAATCAATGGAGTCCCGTGTTTAGTGCCTCAGAAGTTGCTCTGACAGGACACGCCTCACAGTACTATTCACAGTTTCTGAGATGAAGACCTAAGCCATAACAGTTTTCTGAATCACTTGAGATTTGTTCCTTACTAATGCTAATTTACATCTTGTTGAGGGAGTTGGTAGCAAATCTGTCACAGGCAGAAAGTGTCTTTTTTTTTTTTGAGGAGAGAAAGATTATACTTGGAAGCAAATCTTAGTAATTTTCATTTGATTTTGACATGAATCACTGAGGTACTGCTCAGTGACTTAAATTAACCTTGTTGATACAGCTATATAGAAACTCACACTCTCCAGTGGCCTTTAATGTCTTTCTTCAAGCACCTGTTTTTGAACACAGAGCCAAGGCATGATGACTAAGAACATATATGACTAGGAACTTCAAATATCCTGTCCCATGGATACTTATTGCCTCATTAAATAAGTCATGAAAAGGAGTTTGAATTATCCACATTAAATGATAGCTAAGAGACCTGTGTAATGAATTTTTAAGTTTATCCTAATCAAATGCTGTTTTCCAGATATAATTTCTTGACTGAGCCCTGGGCTAAGGACAGCTCAGTAGGAGGCTAATTATAATGGTACTACTAGTGTGAAAAATAGTTGCTTTCCCTTATGGGAAAGTTTCTGTGGACTACTAGGTCAAGTTAATGAAGCAGTGTTTGGCAATCTGGAAAACTGCAAATAGCAGTTGTTTTTCTTAGAAGTTGATATAGATTATTTTGATTAAATTTGTGAATTTCTGTGAAATACTTGCCATTGCTTCCAGAGAGTAATTCCAGTGAGTAGGACAAACAAGCTGCAGTACTTCATTTAGGGTATTACATTAGAAATGTCGGCATGCGTGAGAATAGCGTCTCATGTGGGTGAAGGAATGATTGCTTCTAAAAGAAAATCAATGCATAATAACCACTAATATCAAGCCTCTATTCACTATAATGGGGGATAACATTTTCAAAGAGTCTGAAATATGCCTGCGAGGAACATTCACTTAGTACTCCAAGAATAGGTGCTATAACTGATCTTTCCATTCTTTCATCATAATACCCATTTTTCCCTTACGCTTGTTTGGATTTACACAGTGAGCTGCAACTCTGTAGGTACAGGGGAAAGTGGACCTTTTTTTGTGGATGTACAAAAATAGTACTTCGCTGTTGCACATACATTTCAAGAAGGGAGCAAAATGTCGGAATCTCTGGATCTAGGGTAATAAGCATGTTGAGGGAACCTGTATTATACAGATTACAGAATGTTAGGACAATCAGACTTTTTGCTTAGACCTTAACTGCTATGCAGCTATTAGCATGTTGCATACCAAGGTCAGGTAAGACTTTCTCTTATATCTTTTTCTGGAGTGAAGATGCATATTTATGTGGTCCCAGAAGAGGAAGAGACAAGTAGATCTGGTTTTGAATTCTTACTTATTGATTAAAGTCTCTGAGGCCACATGCTGAAATTATTTTGCATGTTTTTTGTTGTCACTGCATCTAGTCAGTTTTGGTTTTTGTTTAGGGAATAGCTTAATATAGTGCTCTCAGTGAAGCATTTGTTTCCCATTAAACACTGCCAAAATTTGCAGTAGAGAGTGTAGAGTTAGTGAAAAAAAAAAAACCTAGTATGGCGTTTCGTAACATCAGCTGCAGTTCATTGTAGTTCTACAGCTATGGTGATTACATTGTGGGTGAACGAATGTACATGGTATATAATGGGATTAGGTCATAAGGATCTTCCTAACATCTATGACAAAACTCCACCTTTATTTCTAAGAAATTTAGGAAGTCTGTCAAAAATTGTGGTAAAACAGAGTGACCTTCCTGATATGCAAAAAGTGTCAGAGAATTTCATTCTTACTATTGGTTTGGTTCTGATAGAATGAGCCATATTTTCTCTCTTATTTTTTTATTACGTCCTTTGTCATGAAGAACTATTTCTTAGACCAAGTTCTTTGATGTAACATTTCTAATTGTTATAGATAGTTGGAGGAGTTTTGACTTTATTTTCTCTAATGAAATGGTGCAAAACATTTTGTTGGTCTTTATTTTAGTATTGTTGAAAGTCTTCCTCAGACTTCACCACACAACTCTGAGGGCTTCTGTTCTGAAAATTTTAGACCATATGCAATTTTGAAGAATTGATATGTCTCTCTCATCACTGAATTTAAATACCTGTAAGCACAGTGGTGACTTACCATTTGACAGTCTAGTTTAAAGAAATCTGAAGGTTACAAGAGTGTGTTTTTCTCCTTGATGCCCAGGCATAACTGTGCTGAGCTTTGGAGATACCGAGTTTTGAAGCAAACCCATATTTCCTTTCAGAAGTATGAAAAACAAACTGATGTGTAGGTCTCTATAGTATATGCAAGGTATGAGTAACACTGTCAGATTTACTCTTTCAGCATTCAGCAGACTACTTAAGGAAAGATATTAATTCATTTTTAATGTTAGGAAAATACAGTCATTAAAAAGCAGATAACATAAAATGCCAGAAATGCTTTTAACATTACACGAAGTGCAGTACTTGCCTAAATAGCTTGCTACTTTTGGAGATCTAGATATGCTGAGGTATTAAATATTAAAATAGAGGTTGCTTTTTAAAATGCAGTGTTTCTTATCAGAAAAACAGTTTGAACAAGCAGTGCTGTTGTATAATGCATGATGCTGCTAATAAGAGAGTCTTGGAAAATAATCTTTCATGGTGTAAGAGTGACTAGTGTTTTGAAGAAGAAAGATTCTCTGTTCATGTTCTCTTAACACATATATAACAGTGCTGTCAAGTTGCATGAGATTATAAATTTGCAGTACATTCTGAGTCACATGAGGTCCATTCTGAGCTTTTATCCTATTTTTGTATATTTACTGGTTATCAACTCTGTTAGTAGGCTATACATAACCTTGACTGGAAAGTCATTCTCAAAGAGCAGTTATCTCAGTGCCTCAGTGTTGGTTTAGATGAATGTGTTGGAAGGGTTCTGCAGGGTCTGTTCTGTGTCTGGTGTTATTTAATATTCACGGTATTGATTTGGATGAGACAATAGGAACAAGGCTTATTCAGTTTTCCAGTGACACTAACGTGTTCATGCTTGAACCTGCAACATTAAAGGAAAAGATTCTGATATGTTGGAGAAACCATTGGGAAGAAAATAGGATTAATTTAAATGAATGAAAAAAAAAAAAAAAAAACTTGGAGAAATGACACTTTAAGTACAGGCTAGGGAATGGCTGATTAATGTAACTTTTTAAAGAAAAAAGGTTTCTATGGCCGCAAGGCATTACAAATGGAGCAGCAGTAAAAAATGTCATGATATGACCAAAAAACCCCAAAGCATATAATGGAATGGATGGTCAGGAGCATTTTTTGAAAGATACAGAAATGCACAAATACACTCCGTGCTGTGAGGCAGGAGCATTTTGTCCAGGTTTGTACACAACTGAGAAAAAACAATTGCAGATAGTCCAGCCAGAGTAATAAGAATTACGAGGCAATATAAACTCTGAGAAAAGGGGGGGAAATAGAGTTTTTCAGTTAAAAAGAAGTCTTAAAATGTGAAAAAAGTAACTACTGAAAAAAAAAAAAAAAGATAAATCCTCAAGATTTATGAAAGAAAAAAAAAGAAATAGACATTTGATACCACAAACTTTCCAACACTTAGGCCTTTGAAGCACTGGATTGAGAATTCAAGAGCAGATTAGACAAAAATCTTTCAAGAATGACAGAGAAGAAGAAATAACAGTAATAACAGTAACGGTAATGAAACAATATATAAAGAGAATGGCATAAAATGAACTGACTGACTAGAGATACTCCAACAGTGCTGTGGCAGAGACCCACGCACCTTGTCCTGCCTGCCTCTTACCCTTATATAGCAGGCATGATGTCAGTTCTAGACGAACCCAGAACAAAGCTTTGCTATGTTTTCCTGGTAGAAGTTGTGTGTTGGTGAGAATGACGTAGTGGAGCTGTAAGGGCTTTTGGGGTGTGACTTTGAATTTCTATTCAAATGGACAGACTAACGCACTTTTTATCTGTGCAAGTGTTTCTTTTAAGCAAATTCCCAAGGCGCTAGAATTTTTTTTTATTTTTTTTTTTCCCCCCAAATAATTAGCGGTCTGAACTGGATGGGAATGATGCATTTGTTACTGTGTGCTTAAGACTGTATGTGAAAGTCTATTTCTCATTTGTTTGGACTGGCTTGTGCCAGTGGTAGTCTGCAAGGATATGGTGTAAGAGCAAGTACAATAACATCTTCTCTCAACATTAAATAATAAATGATCACTATTACAGGAAAGTGAAAGGCTTCAAATAGGTCATATGAGACCACAGAGCTAGTTGACTTGACAGGAGGGGACATCAGGCTGAAAGGATCTGGATTCAGTTTTTGCCCTGGACTTGCCACTGGTTTTGAGGAAATCACTTGGTCTCCTGCTTTCCCCTTGACTCCAGTTGCTTTAGGTGAGGTAATTCTTTGGAAAGGAATGCAATGTGTGCCTCTCACTGTGTGTTTAACAAGATGGCCACCCTTGTTCCACTGGGTACTTCAGGGAACTATTATTATTTAATAACAACAGTGTAAGACAGAAAAGTAAAGGTTGTAAGTAAGGCTCGTATGCACAGCACACATCTAGTCCGGTTAGACACATGAGGCCTTGCAGTGAGAGATTAGTACTATTCAGCCAGAATCTGCTTTGCTGCTTATTCCCTTTAAAATATTAATATTCTTCACTTACTGTGTTATTCACAGCAACAATAATAGGAACCGAGTGAAAAGTTTTCATAATAGTCTCTCTAGTAGTCTGCATATATTTCTTGCATAATCCAAATCCTATTGTCTTTCATCTCTTCTAGTATTATAAAACACTTTTTCAATAACTAATTTAAGTAAGAAATATACTTAATGTTATAAATGTTAACATTGGACATTGTGTGATGGCTCGAAGAAGGTAGACATATTATACCCAGACCATTTTCTGCATGCAGGTCTACATATACATCTTGCGTGCAATTTGTTCTGAGTCAGAAGTGTTGATGTGGTAATTTTATAACATGTTGATTTTGAAGTCTACAGTTCATATTAAATGTAAACTTTCCAGTAATCCATTATTTGCAAGCACTGTAAGTGAAAGTTTTGTCTGCCTGTGAAACAGATTAGGTCCCTTGAGGGAACTTTTGGGAAACAGAGTTCCCTCAGTGTCAGGTAGAATAGCTTTGCTGAATTATTTCAGCAGACTAATGCCTCTGACCTAATCAGTTTTGCTGATTTAAGTGGTCCACTCTGGAGCCTATTGTGAGTCACAGTCAGGATTTTCAGATTCAACAACACAACTTTATAAAATTAAAAGCATTCTGATTCTGGTGCATTCTTGACCAGTAACTTAATAATAAAACATTAGAATGAACCTTTCAAGAAGAAAATTAAAGGTTTAAAAAAAGGTCTTAAAAAAGGTCTAAGTAGACCTGAAGTGTAGTAAAAAAAATAGAGAAAATAAATCTCTCAGGTTTTATAGCATGTAGCATTCAGGGGGTAGAGGAGTAGGGTGTGGCAGAGAAGAACTCCAGAAGAATAAATTGTAACTTTCAGTACTCGCAAATTATTCAGTCTGTTTGGGTTTGTTTCAGCCTAAAAATTAGTAATATTAATACAAGGGATCACAGGATCACAGGATGTCAGGGGTTGGAAGAGACCTTGGAGATTGAGTCCAACCCCCCTGCCAGAGCAGGGCCATGTAATCTAGCACAGGTCACAAAGGAACGCATCCAGGAGGTCTTGAAAATCTCCAGAGAAGGAGACTCTACAACCTCTCTGAGGAACCTGTTCCAGTGCTCTGTGACCCTTACAGTAGAGGTTTCTCCTTATGTTGAGGTGGAACTTCCTGTGTTCTAGCTTACATCTGTTTCCCCTTGTCCTATCACAGGGCACTTTAGCAATTAAAAATAATTGGCTTTATGTAAATCTCACACACTGAACATGAGATTTCTGCCCTTCTCCTCTTTGGGTGCCTTTCTTGGGTTTCTTTACCACTACACCTGTGCATTTGCCATACAGTGCCACAGTTGCTCTCCTACTCCATGAATCGCTGCACAAGAAGTGCTGGACTACCTGCTCTCGGTTCCGCTGACCAGCTGTGTATACAATATGAATAATATAAAGAATAAAGAAGTAAAATATCAGCAGTGCCATACTGCTGCCAGGGCATTTCTTGTAGCCTGGTCTTGCTTCAAAGGACCCATAAGAAAGCATTTTGGCTTTTTGTAGCCCTGTGTGCAGTTATATAGCTGTCATAACACACAGAACATGTAATCAGTTTTCTACAGCAGTGTAGGAGAAAGCTAAGAAACATGTACATTTGTGTTTACTGCAGAGATGGAAATGGCGACTGGAAGGGATAAGCCTCCTGTGACTCAGATCCAACCAATTTTCTGATGTTTTACATGTTTTACCTATATAAAATGAATACATTTTGTTATATGTAAGAAGCAGCACGTGACTAAAAGAAGCAATGTGATATATGACCACATAACAAAAATTATTTAGTAAAGGAAAGAGAAATTATTACCCTTTAATCTAAAGCAAAACTACTGCATAACCACCCAAGACCCAAATGCAAAATTGTTAAGAAAGACAAACCAGTGAAGCCGCTCCTTATCCCTTTCAGGGAGTGAAATCTACCCACAGAAGTATTATTTTCCTATATTCGTGAAAAAGAAATAAATGAGACATTTAAATAAGAGAAGAATCTGTATGTTTATCACTTTTATGGAAATGAAATTTGCTATGCGGACATAAGAGTTGCATTTCAGTAGCATTGATAAGTGAATGTCAAAGCATACATTTTTAGGAGAGAGTCTGGTTACTTTGGCAACTCAAGCATTATTAGTCACTTCTGATAAGGCATCCCTTTTTCATTACCACCTGTGGCCTTTGTCGCTCTGTTTCCTAGTAACATAAAATTGCTTTGATAAAAAGTAATTAACATATTCAGTCGTAACAAGACTATACATAAATTTTTATTGTTTCTTCTTGAGGCAGCATAACAAAATGTAAAACTAAACATTGTTTCCTGTTCTTTTCTTTATTCCTATCCAAACCTGAGAGAATTACACTGAATTACTGAAGCATCTATATAACCAAGCCCATTAAAATAATACAATTAGGTTTAAAAATGCCAGTTAGGATTGCTGGTTTAGATCAGGGGATATTTAATTAACAAGAGGAAAAATAGCCTTGGGTAATAATCAAATAGAAAATTATTATTGTAAGAGCTTTGAGAAAATTGCAACAATTCAGAGATACAGAAAATAGTTAAAACCCCTTTCAAAATATAATTGTGATTGATTTCTGTTGTGAATTACCTTGATTTATGTAACCATGTTTCAAAGTTGTGATAGTCCTAAACCAGGAAAACCACTAATTTTAAAAAGTTTTGTACAAGGAATGTCATTTAGTTTTATTCAGGTGATTACTCATGTTAACATACAGAAAAAAATACATGTTCATATGTGTGTATGTGCTAGAAACTCTATTTTTCAGGATGTTAGTTTCTTTTCTTGCTCATGCACTTCATATGCCAAAGTCAAGGCAGGGAAACTACACCACTGGTGACAGAAGCAATTCCCTGAATTAAATTAGTGATTACTGCAATATATTGCATAATGGTTGAAGTTGGAAGAAGTCTTTGAAGACCATCTTGTCCAACACTTCTGCACAAAGCAAAACCAACTACTGCAAGTTGCCAAGGATGGAGTCCAGCTGGATTTTGAATAAATCCCAGACTGGAGTCTCCACAACCTCCCCGGGCAACCTCTGCCAGTGTCCAATTACCCATACAGTAAAAAAGTATTTTCTTGTATTTAAATAGAATTATAGAATTTCCTGTGTATCAGTTTGTGCCCATTGCCTCTTGTCCTGTCACAGGACACCACTGAAAAGTGTCCAGTTCAGTCTTCTTTATTCCCATAAGGTACACACTGACAAGATCACCCTGAGCTGCTTTTCTCCTGGCTTTCTCATCCTCTACTCATATGAGAGCTGCTTCAGTCCCTTATCTGTGTGGCCCTTTGCTGGATCTCTCCAGTATTTCCATGTCTGTCTTCTTCTGGGTAGCCCAGAATTGGACACAGCACCACAGATGTAGCTTCACCAGTGCTGAGTAGAAGGAAGGGATCATGTCCTCAGTCTGCTGGCTTCTCTCCAGGAAGCTGTTGGTGGGATTTTTTTTCTGCAATGGCAGATGACTAGTTCATACTCCATTTCTTGTCCACCAGGTCTTTGTCTGCAAAGCTTCCTTCTGGATGATCAGCCCTCAGTCCATACTGGTACATGGAATTATTCCTCCCTGGATGCAGGACTTCCCGTTTCCCTTTGCTGAACTTCATAAGAGTCCTTTTTCTCCATTGCTTGATCCTGCTGAGGTCCCTCTAGATTTCAGGACAACCCTCTGGTGTATTATCCACTCCCCTTTGTTTTGTGTATTCTGCAAATTTGCTGAGGGTGCACTCTATCCCATCATCCAGGTCATGTCCTTACTGACGTCAAGGTAAAATACATCCATTGTTCTCCCTTCATCCACCAAGAGAGTTGTTCCACTGTAGGAAGCTATTGGTTCGGTCAAGCACAATTTCCCCTCCATAAATCTATGCTGACTACACCTAATCACCTTCTTGTCCCTCATATGTTTAGAAATGGCTTTCATGATTACTTTATCACCTTCTCAGGGATGGAGGTGAGGCTGACTGACCTGTAGTTCCTGGGGTCCTCCTTCTTGTCCTTCTTGAAGATAAAAGAAGTGATATTTCCTTTCTTCCAGGCATCAGAAACCTCCCTGGCTTGTGATGACCTTTCAAAGGTATTTTGAGAATGGTGTTGCAATGATGGCAGCCAGCTCCCTCAGCACCCATGGGTGCATGCCATCCAGGTCTAGATTGTTTATGCCTATTTAGTTTACATGTTGAGGGGCAGAATTTACATTACTGAGGTTGAGATTAAGTCTTCCTTGTTCCAAGCTGTCTCACAGGTCTCAGGACAGGGTTGCTGAAGGCCGGTCTTGCCAGTGAAGACCAAAGTGAGGAAGGTGTTGAGCACCTCAGCCGTTTCCATGTCCTGTGTCACCAGATTTGCATTCCCATTCACCATTGGGGCCACACTTTCCATAGTCTTCCATTTGCTGTTGATATATCTGTAGAAGCCCTTCTTACTGCTTTTCCTGCCATTTCCAGATTCAGCTTCAGGTGGGCTTTGACTTTCTCAGCCAAATATTCCTTAATTAAATCTTTTAGGGGAAAAAATGTATGCCAAATATGTTAGTGTACATGTGGGTGTGTATTTATTTATCTGTATTAGTGTGTATATACATATGTGTCTGTATATATTTAATATGACTAAGTAAACATAAATACATTATGTTGTTAAATTCTGTTGACCATTCAAACAGACTGAAAAGAAATGTCATCCTTTTCTATACCAGTTACAGATTTCAGGGGCCTGTAAGAAAAGAAACCCTCAAAATTAGTGTGGATAGCACAACTGAGCATTTGACTGCCTTCCAGATTGGTGGTGTAGCAAGAAGTAACCACACCTTGCTCTTGAAATGTGACCTCCCTGCTCTTGAAATATAGGTATCATAGAGGGAGTTACTCATTTAGAGTAATGTTGGTGGAAACTTAGCGGCTTAGGAGCCCATTCTGTAAAATATTATCCAAGTGCAGGAGCAGATGCATGTAACGACAGAAAGGTTAAGTATCTACCAGTACCATATATATCCCTAAAGTTTGCATGTAAATAGAAGTCATAGAACTAATATTAAATTTAAATAGTTGCAATTCAATATGTAATGTGGAAACAGCAATTCAGCAACTGATTAGTCAATACCTTATACAAAATAACATACAGTGCTCATGAAACACACAAAATAGAAAATTTGTATCTGCATATGAATGTGAGTTTGTACTCAGGAATGATGTATATTAGAGTGCTGGCAGTATCAATCCCATTGATTACAAACTAATAGCACAAGTAAATAGCAATTTGCAGACAGAAGAGAGGAATACTTTTTCAATAGCATAATTGAAGGCAGAGAAATTAGAGATTTTTTTTTCTGTTGCAGTTCAGACAGATAGATATGTTTGGTTTGTGTTGGGGTTTTTTGTTGTTTTATTTTGTGAAAAGTGAGAAATGCTGAATATGTTCATTCACAAAATAAAGCACTCTATTAAGACAATGTCAAAATATTTACCATTTTATGATGTCACATAAAGCTTTTTTTGTTACCAGACATTCACATCTGGTTTGTTGTTGATTTGTTTTTTTTTTTCCTGTAGATCTATTTAGTTGATAGAAAGGTTCACATTGTGATCATGGCATTTTCTGATTGACTCCCCTCTTTTTATTAACACTCTGTGATTTTATTTGTGTCCAGAACTGTCAGTAATTTCCTGCCGAGAATCAGTGCTTGCTAAATAGCGATACTGATTGCCCTGACACTTTTTGGTGTGCAGTCTAGTTCTCAAAGATTGCAAGCGATTAGAAACCAACCTGGGGGACTCCTGTGAATATTCTATGTGAACTTTAGTCCTCGTGCACTTCTCTGTAATAAAATGGCATAAGATAAAGTAAGAGATGTTACAGAAATTGCCATTGAGTAGTATTCAGTGTTGTGTCATTTATTGGTTCACTTCCATGATAATTTTCAGAAGACTGATTATGAATTTCCATTGCTACAGTCCATAACTATTTTTATTGATTATCTTGGCAAACAGAAGTCTCCTAGGTATTTGAAAGGAATGGATGGAAATGGCTCTTTTTATAACATAGGAATGAGGCGATTGCTTGCCTTTACCAGCTTTATTTCATATTGTTAATAGCTAGGAATATATTACAGACACATTTATGATATTTATTAATTTTCAAAAAATCTAAACCAGTTTCTCTAGCTAGATAATTCTCTTATTGGACTATTACTGCAAGTGAACTGGAAAGTAGTTTAGTGTAAATTACTTGTGTACAAATGTTACTTAGTATTTACAGAAAATGAAACATTGGAATATTAATTTTTTCACAAACTATTCTCTTCATTCATATCAAAATTTGTTCAAACCAGAAATACTAAAATATCAAATGAGTAATATTTTTTTAGAATGCAAAGAGAAATGTATTGTGAATTTTATGTTGCTCAATCTTGACTATTACATTTGAGAAGAGTATGAAGTCTTCATGACCAGAGAAAAGGACAAAATTAATCAAATAAATTATTCATTAAAAATGATTGCCCATCTGTAGTGACATCATGGAGAGTAATGGTCTCTTTTTACATTATACTGTTCAGGCCAAACTTAATCTACAAGTACATTAATATTTGAATTTGATATTCTGAACTAATTGAGTCAGCATTACAAAGTTTAATGGAAACAACAATTTAAGACCTTTATCTTGCTGTCTTGTTCTTAGAAATAGGCCCTTTCACTCCTCATACTAAATTCTTCCCAGTCTAAGTCACTGCAGGAAAGGTTGGTGAAAATTCAGAGTAACGTTGAAGTTGTGATAAACATGGGAACAACTTTCACACAGCAATTGAATCCAAAATTATGTTATCATTTTACACAGTAAAAATCATTGCTTCAAATACCAGTGAGATCAGCCGAGGTCCTTACTGTTTGTTGCAGTATTGAATTTGTGCCTGGAGCTGTTGGGAATGATTCAAACACACACTAGGATATGTTCAAAAAGACGTTTTTTTCTCAGCTTAGCTGCAAGTGAGCACTACAATTTATCTCATCTAATTTCTAAGCCATTTAAATTGGTCATTTTGTCTAAGTTGTCATCTAGGATGTATTTGTAGGTAGGAGAGACAGTCAGGAATTTCTA